>VSMD01133196.1:0-174337 GCA_008750895.1 Mirza zaza
ACCACCACCATCACCACCACCGCCACCACCACCATCATTACCACCACCATCACCACCATCACTATCACCATCATCACCACCATCACTGTCACCACCATCACCACCACCACCACCACCACCATCATCACCACCACCATCATCACCACCATCACTGTCACCACCATCACCACCACCACCACCACCACCATCATCACCACCACCATCATCACCACCATCATCACCACCACCATCATCACCACCATCCTCACCACCACCATCCTCACCACCACCATCATCACCACCATCACTACCACCATCATCACCATCACCATCACCACTACCTCCACCACTATCACCACCACCATCACCACCATCACCTCCACCACCATCATCACTATCACCACCACCATTACTACCACCATCATCATCATCACCACCACCACCACCATTATCATCATCTTCATCATCACTGTTAGGGGTTCAATCATGTCCCCCAAAAGTCATTGAAGTTCTAATTCCCAGTACCTCAGAATGTGACCTTATCTGAAAATAGAGTCTTTGCAGAATCAATTTAAGATGTGGTCATGAGAGCAAACCCTAATTCAATATTCCTGGTGTCCTTGTATTAAAAAAAAAGGGGACATTTGGACACAGAAGGACACAAATAGGGAGAATGCCACGTGAACATAAAGGTAGAGATCAGGGTGGTGGGTCTATGTCTTAGTCTGCTTTCTCATGCTTATAACAGATTGCCTGAAACTTGGTAATTTATAAAGAAAAGGAATTTATTTCTCACAGTAGAGGCCAACAAGCCAAGGTCAAAGTGCTGCATTTGGTGAGATCTGTCTTGCTATTAATAATTAGGGACACTTTGCAGGGGCCCAAGGAAGTGCAGGTCATGACATGGCAAGGGGATGAGTAAGCCCCCTCTTCCTCTTATTTATTTATTTATTTATTTTAGAGATAGGGTCTCACTTTATGGCCCAGGCTGGAGAGCAGCGGCACCATCATAGCTCCCTGCAACCCTTGAACTCCTGACCTCAAGCGATCCTCTCACCTCAGCCTCTAAAGTAGCTAGGACTACAGGTGCACACCAGCATGCCTGTCTTTTTTCCTCTTCTTATAAAGCCACCTGTTTCCTTTCCATGATAACCCATGAATGGATTAATCCATTCATGAATGAAGAGCCTCATGATCCAATGACCTCTTAAAGGCCCCATTTCTCAAAAGTGCCACATTGGGGATTGAGTCTCAACCTGAGTTTTGGAGGGGACATTCAAACCACAGCAGTCTCCAAGCCAGAGGTTGCCAGCTAATCACCGGAAGCAAGGAGAGAGGCAGAACAGATTCTCCCTGATAGAGCTCAGAAGAAACCAACACCTTGATCTTGGATTTCTAGCCTCCAGAACTGTGAGACAATACATTTCTGTGTTTTTAAGCCGCCCAGTTGGTGGTACTTTGTTGTGGAAATTCTAGGAAACTAGTATAATCTCCATTACCATCATCACCCTCAGCATCACCACCATCCCCACCACCATCATCATCTTCTTACTAACATAGATGGAGCTAACTACATGCCCTCACTCTTCTGAGCACTTTACTTATACGAACTCATTTGGTCCTCACAACAGTCCTGTGAGGTAGGTGCTATTACTGTGCCCGTTATCCACAGAAAAGGAAACCGAAGCTTGGAAGGCCGAATCATCTTTCCAAGGCCACACAGCCAGACAGTGCCTGTGTGTTAGCGTCAACAGTTCCCCAGGACTTTTCTCTTCCTCTTGACTCAACAGCCATGTCCTCCAGCCCCACACCCCCACGCAGGTGGTGTGTGTGTCCTGCGCTGTCTCCTCCTGCAGGAAGCCTGCTTTGATTGAGCGAAGGCTGCAGCACCGTCCCCACGCTTCTTGGGCCCTCAAGGATGCACAGGAGCATGCGGAGATCACGTTCTTGGGAAGTGCCATGCAGGGAGTCCTGCCCCAGCCCTGGTCCACTCTTTGCCCTTAGACTGCCTCTGTCCCCACAGAGAACTGACTGTCCCAGCCCTGATGCCAGCAACCTTCAGCAGAGGTGCCAGTCACCTTGAGTTGCAGTATTAGGTAGATTATCATGGGTTTTATTACTCCAGTTGATAGCCAGGGGCATAAGCCATGCATACGGTAATCATGCGACAGAAGGACATAACTCTGAGCCGCGTGCAAGTATTCCCGACGGCTACCCGAAAGGCCCCAGGGACTGTTTGCGTTTCCCTGAGCAACGGGGGCACACGGTTCTACACGTTTCCCAGTCTGCCTGGCACCATTTTTAACACGTAAAAGTGGCTCCATCGATGTTTGCTGAATTAATTTGACACTTTTCCAACCCAACCAGAACCCCTAACCTTCTTTATCAAATCTATTAAAATATTCGTCTTTCTCCCATCCCTTACTACGTGATGATCAGTTTCAAAAGCTCTAATAGTGTTCTGAGGTTTGCCAGTAGTATTTCTATCGTTGTTGTTTGCAGAGCCTATGGCTATTTGTAGAACCTTCAGTTGCTTGAAAACTACAGGTTATTACAGAGCTTGTCACTTTTTGTAAAACCTACCACTATTCACAGATCCTGCAGTTGTTTGCAGAGCCTACCCCTATTTGCAGAGCCTCTGGTTTGTAATTATCTTAAATTTTTTAAATCACAATTTAAAATTGTAATCATTATAAAATATGCAGCTGTTTGCAAAACTAACAGGTATTTCTAGAGACTACAGGTGTTTGTAGACACTACAGCCGTCAGGAGTTCTTCTTCACCAGAGACCACAGTTGCCTGCAAAGCCCGATGAAGCTGATCAGCATGCATGTTGAATGTTCCGGGCTTTTCTCCCTGAGCTAGCATTCCGGGCTTTTCTCCCTGAGCTAGCAATGGGCATGTCTTGTTTAAGCACAGAGTACGCGTCCAGGGTGATGCCAGAGATCTGAAGGAAACAGAAATATACAGCAAGGCCCTGCCTAGCGGAGGTTTTCCATACAGTTGGGGAACAACTGTGGAGCACACAGGGACCCTGAGAACAGTCCCTGTGGGCGCACAGGGAGTGGGGGCTGTGAGCTTCTCGCACAGTCAGCCCGGCTGGGCTCCTTCAGTGTCTGTTCTCCGCACGTCTGGAACGGGACAGCCCCACTTCCTGCAGCCCCCTCCCCTGCTCTAGCCCTCCCCACCCCACGCCCTGCATCACACCAAATTATGCAACTACCTCTGACCTTCCCTTCCCTCAGTGGAACCTCTTTCTCTCAGGGTCCTGATTCTAGCTAACCGGCAAGGAAAAAAGGGAATTGAAAAACAAATTCGCAACAAGTCCTCGGCTGCTGGGATGTGCTGCCACGGAGGGGATGTTTACATTTGGACATAAGAACCATGGAGGCAGCCACGGCCCTCCGATTGCGAGACTCGGGGCGCAGCGGCCAGCAGCAGGAATCAGCGATGTGGGGCCACCCCAGCGGCGCACCCCACCTTTTGGCCACAGCTGCAGTCTCACTGAATCTTTGCTAATCGAATCTTCTTTTCCCAGTGACTCACATGCCCATTTCAGGGCAAGGATGCACCCGGAATGAGAAGTGGTTCCAGTCTAGGCGTCAGCCGCGTAGGTCCAAGCCAGGGCTTCGTACTGAACGGAACGGCCTGGTTCTGGCTCAATCTGCCTCTCCGCGTACACCTACGCGTTTGTTTTCTTAAACTTCAGTTTGGACTCAGACTCAGTGCACCTAACCCATGGCTGTTTCGGCTCCAGTCCTCAGCCCAGAGGGCTAGTCCGGTTCACCCTGGTTTCTGTCTCACGCCTGGGATCGGCCTGCACCCGAGTCTCAGCGACGCTTCCTCCTCCTCCCCCAGAGCTCTGAAGAGAGCCACTACCTCCTTGGCTGTTCCAGACCGGGAGCAGGAGCAAGGCAGTTTGATCCTCTTGGGAGGAGAGACCCAACGCCCAGGTGACCCTCAAATCTGTCCTTTCAGGTTTCTGAATTCCTGGTCTTTCATCCCCGCTGCCCTCTGGGCTTCTCCGCCCAGGTGTGCGCAGAGCACCGTACGCGTGTACAGCCCGAGGTGAGCTCATTTCCTTTGCCCCTCTGCGGTGCTCTCCCTGCCTCACCCCTACTTGGCAATCTGCCCAGTTGCCCAGGTAAGACGAACCCTTTCTCTCTGAGTCCTGATGACCCTCCCTGTGAAAGGACCCCAACTCCTCCTCCTCCTCTGACCATGCCATGCCTTCCTCTGTCTTTCACCCAGGCGAGGCAGCCGTCCCCTTCCTGCTGTCGTCCCCAGCCCAGTGTCCAACCCCGGCCCCAGGATCACCATTCAATCAGTCAACACACATTTATCGAGCACCTAGACTGTGCCCATCACCAGGGGCACTACAGAGAGCAAGATAGACACAAGTCACGCTTCAGAGAGCTTTTAGTCAGTAGGACCTTTCTACTAGCACCTGTCTGGAAAGGATGCTTCTCTGCTGTGTTTGGCTTTTAGTATTTTAATACACACATGCCAGATGTTCGTTGAGAAAACACTAGAAAATGCACATAAGTATAACAAGGAAAAAAGATTCACTCATACTCCTATCACTCTCTGCCACTCTCTGCTCTCCACCCTCCCCCACCCCCAAAAAAATTGTTAACCTTTTGGTGTATTTCCAGACATTTTTCCTTTTCCTGTTTGAGTGATTTTAAACATCACTTCACACCCCTAATTTATTCATTCAGCAAGTGTCTTTCTTTGCAATTTATTTATTTCTTAATCGACAGATAAAATTGTACATATTCGTGTACATATTCGTGTGCAACACGATGTTTTGAAACACGCCAACATTGTGGAATGACTGAATCAAGATAATGAACATAGGCATTTTCTCATATCCTCATCATGTATTTGTGGCGAGAACCCTTCAAATCTACTCTCTCGGCAATTTTCAAGCGTGCAATGCAGTGTTGCTAACTAGCGTCAGCAAACATCTACTATTGGGCCCCACTGCATGCCAGGCCTGGGCTAGATGCTGGGGGTGCAGGGATGGATAATGCAGTGGAAGAGACAGGTACCAAGCAAAGAATCACACAAATTCATAGTGATTGCCCGGGTGATGTTGCTCACAAAGCACAGGGGTGCGGGGAAGCAGGAGTGCATGCCCTGGGGCCACGGGGCGCAGGGAAGTTGGGGAAGGCTTCAACGGGGAGCAGGCGGGCTGGCCAAGATGGAAGGGGTGGCTGGGCAAGCGCGTGGGAGACGGAAGCTGAACTTGTGAAGCAGAGCTGACTGTCCCGGTAGCTGCAGGACAGTAGGTGCACGTGCAGGGCCTACCGTAGTAAAAGGAGCCAGCAAAAATGTTGCATCTCTTTTAAAATCAGAAGGAAAGAAATGAACTTTTCGGTCAAAGAAAATGCTTTATTATATAATATTCATGTCTTAGTCCTTATAATAACATATTCATAAAATGTATTTTATGGAAGAAGGGACCTGTGAAGGCAAAAGTGCCTGGGACCCATGACAGTCATAACGTGGGCTGTGGCTTGAACGGCTGTGGGGCTGGAGTTGGGGGTGGTGGTTGGAGAAGTGGGGGACTCAGAGGGGACAGCAGGAGACCCGACAGCAGAGGTGGCAGGGGCTGGACTTGGTGTGAGCCTTTATGCAGGGAAACAGAGAATTGATAACCATTTTATTGAATCTCTTTTTTAAAAAGTCTTTTTTTTTTTATTGAGACATAGACTCACTATGTCATCCCAGCTAAAGTGCAGTGACATCATTATAGCTCACAGCAAGCTCCAACTCCAGAGCTCATGCGATTCTCCTGCCTCAGCCACCCGAGGAGCTGGGCCTACAGGCATGCGCCACCACTCCTGGCTAATTTTTCTATTTTTTGTATAGATGGGGTCTCACTCTTGTTCAGGCTGGTCTCAAACTCCTGAGCTCAAGCAATCCTACTGCCTTGGTCTCCCAGAATGCATGAGCCACCATGCCCAGTAGAAAAAAAAAATGGCTTTTAAAAATCCATAATACCAGGCAGGTGCACAGTGGCTCACATCTGTAATCCCAGCACTTTGGAAGGCCGAGGTGGGACGATCACTTGAGGCTAGGAGTTTGAGACCAGCCTGAGCAATATAGCAAACACCTGTCTCTACAAAACATTTTTTAAAAAATTAGCCAGCCATGGTGGTGCACACCTGTAGTCCCAGCTACTCAGGAGGCTGAGGCAGGAGGATCCCTTGAACCTAGGAAGTCAAGGTTACCATGAGCTATGATCTCACCACTGCACTCCAGCCTGGGTGACAGAGTAAAGACCCTATTTCTAAAAACAATAATAATAAAAACCACAATACTATATTATATCTTAAAAATATTAACATCCACAAACAAATAGCAGTGATGGTTGCACAGCATTGCGAATGAACGTAATTGCCACTGAATTGCACACCTAAAATGGTAAATTTTTTATGTTTACATTATGGTACCACAAATTTTTTAAAAGGCAGCAGATAGACAAGAAAAAAATTAACAAAATTTCCTTAATATCACATATCCATTTGGTGTTCCCAATTCCAATTGTCCCATAAATGTTACAAATTGTTAAGCTATTTTTGTTTTTTGCTGTTTCTTTGACTCAAGAGACAAATAAGGTCCACACTTGTGTTTGCTCTTTTAAGTCTCTTATAATCTATACGTTTGTGCACAATCTTTTCCCCCGTCCTCGTGTTTCCTTGTTATTTATTTGTTAAAGAAACCAGGTTGTTTGACCTGCATCTTTGTCGATTACATTCTTATGGTGTGGTTTAACATATTTTTTCTGTTCCCTGTATTTACTGGCCATCAGTTGTTGGATCTAGAGACTTGATGGGATTCAAGGTCAACTGTTAGCAAGGGTAGGTTGGGTACTTTCTTTTGGAGGTGAGTTAAGTCTGCCTTGTCTCTCCTCTGGGGCTGCTGGACCGCCGATGGCACCAAATGGGGAGAGGAGAGCAGGTTGCAGGCTCAGGTGGACTCAGCATCTTCCTGTCCATCCAGGGAGGTCTGGCTGACAGCGGAGGGGCGGTGGTGGTCCCTGAGCCCTTTGCTCTCCACCACCTCTGAGCATGACAGTTCTCCATCCATGGCTGGGAACTCCTCCCGCACAGGAAGCCGCCCTTGGCAAATGCGGATGATCTCACTTGAGCTTTCCTTGCGCCTTAGGTTTTTGATTTTGGAATCAGCAGCAAGGCTAGCTCAGTCGTGCCCCGGCAGGTAAAAGCCTGGCTCTGCTGGGGCGCAGGACTGGGTGCTAAGCAGAGTAACGAGCGCAGGGTGGGGCTCCGCCCTGTCAGAGTACTCCGAGGCCTCTTCAATCAGACCAGCCTGGGTCCCATGTACCAGGTAGGGCAAGTTACCTACTCCCCGTGAGTCTCAGTTTTCTCATGTGTAAAATGGGGATAATTATAAGGTCTGTCTTGGAGGGTGATTGTGAGGTTAAATGCAGTAAGGTGAAGCGCTGAGCTCAGCGCCTGGCACAGGAGGAGCGCACAGTAACGGTGGCTCAGATCACAGCATCGCTTATAGCTGCTTCCCTCCTTGCCCAGACAGTAAAGTGGCGAGAGGGAACGTATCCACCCCAACACGGTCACCCTCAATGCGGTCCTTGAGCTGGACCTCAGTCAGTGGTGTCTTCCAGGCAGGGCCAGCTTGGGTCCCCGACACAAGGGTAAGATCAGGGTGGTTGGTTTGCGGAGGGAAGTGCTCACGACATTAAACGAATAGTAACCGATGTATTGTGAGCCCCTTAATTACACAGGGAGCTGCAAACTCTTGGAGGCCAGTGCCTTGTGAGCTGTCACCCGGAACGCACGTCTCAGGACTCCAGGACTCCAAGGCCAAAGTCCGGCGGGTGCTCAAGTTCTGTTTCCTGCCCAGCTCCTTGGTGGACATTGGCTCAGGAGGCAGAAATTCCAGGAATCCCGATTCCTCCTTCCCCTTGGCATTCTCCTCCCTTGGCCACCCCCACTCTTGACCAATGCTCAGGCCCCCTGTCCCAGAGACAAGTGGCCAATTGTCCCTGGGATCTTCATGTTCCTCAGGAGCAGCCAGACTGGGGCCAGATGGGGCTGCTGTAGGCTTTAAACAGTGGGTGTGAAGGAGGCCTGCCCGGGTTGCTGGTGCGGCCAGGGGGTGAGGGCTGGGGGGTGCAGGCTGGGGGCTGGCTCAGTGTGGGAGCAAAGCGTTCAGGCAACGGGGATGAGACGCAGATTACCTCTGGTGCCACACTCCTGAATGCAGCAGCACAAAGTAGCAGAGCTCTGGAGACAGTGACAAGGCCCCAAATCGCAAAGCCGCCACCTCCCTAACACTTGCTGAGTTGTCCCTGCTTCCCGCTGCTGCCACTGCTCCTACCTTCCTTCCCTTCCCCATCACTGCAGCCCTGGACTTTTGCCACCGCCCCCGAAAGGATGCAGCTGCCTGGGTGAATTCTCAGAAATCCTACAAGGACCAGGACACTGCTTAAATTAAAACCCTTCCGGGCAGAATGCTCAAACTTCTTTTTTGTTGCACGCGGCCCTCTGGCATTCCGGTGAAGCCTAGGGACTTCTTCCCAGTGTGATGTTTTTAAATGCATAAAATAAAATACACCATATTATATCAGGGCAACCAATTATGTTAAAACACAATGATTAAAATAGTTCTCAAAAATAAAATTTAGAATATATGTGCTTTTAAACGAACACTTTATATTACAAGTTATAGCAGTGGGTCTCATAACTGACATGATTTTGAAACAATATTTTGAGATATCTGCCACCATTTTCACGTGATAGGAAAAGAACCGTGATAGCTATTGGCAACAGAGTCTCAGGTGCTGCTAATGGTACTGTGGTTTATTGCCTACATTTGTTATTAAAGGTGATGCTGAATTTCAGATAGAGGCCAGATAAAGATGTAACATGTTTTGCATCCAAATTCACTGAGCCCCTGAATTCTCTCCACAGACCTCTTGGTGACTGCAGGTTAGAAGACCTCAGCATGGCAGCCAAGACCCACTCTGCCCCCCACTGTGTGCCTCTTGGACATAATCCTGGGCTGCTCCCTCCCCCTAGGGCTGGCCTTACTGAGTCTCTCGCAGCACCAAACTCACCTTCTTGCTTTTTGCTTTCGTGACTTGTTTCACACTGCTGTCTGCAGCCAGTCCATCTAGGGCTCTTAACCTAGCTTCTAAGATAAATATCAAGGCCAGCCCCTCTTTGAAGTCATCCTTTTTTTTTTTTTTTTTTGAGATAGGGTCTTGCTCTGTCTCCGTGGCTAGAGTGCAGTGTTGTCATCATAGCTCACTGCAACCTCACACTCCTGGGCTCAAGCAATTGTCCTGCCTCAGCCTCCCGAGTAGCTGGGACTACAGGCAAGCGCCACCACGCCCAGCTAATTTTTCTGTTTTTTATAGAGACTGGTCTGGCTCTTGTTTAGGCTGGTCTCAACCTCCTCAACCTCCTGACCTCAAGCAATCCTCCCATCACGGCCTCCCAGAGTTCTAGGTAGGATTCCAGGTGTGAGCCACCTGGTGTACCTGACCTGAAGTTATTCTTTACCTTACCTCCCCCCCAAAAAACACACACATACCACCATCTTTGTGCTCCTTAGCCCCCAATCCTGGATAGACTTTTACTTCTGGTCATTCAAAAGCCCTTTGGGACAAGGATGGTGACACATTATACTGTAACCCCAGCATTTGCACTGAGCCTGACACATAGTAACTGCTCAAAAAAAAAATATTGAAGGAATAAATGACTAAATTAAATAAATGTATGAATATGAGACATTTGTAAACAGTTGCCCAAAGAAACTGACAGGGTCAGCATGGTACTGTCATTTCTATATGCCGAGAGCAATTGTCCCCACTGACCACTTATTCTTCTCATCCCCAAAGCCCTCGTCTGCATTAAGAGTAACCAGCAAAGGGACTGAGCTGGAAGAGACCAGTGAGGACAGGCCACACTCTCCAAAAGAGGTACCCTAAGCTACAGAGGAAGCTGCTCACCACATAACAAAGAGACAAGAGAGGTATCCCTGAAGTACCCAGTCACCCTAACAATGAGTAGGGGAGGGTGGGCCAGCAGGTTGAGGATTCTCAGCACAGAGGGAAACCGGGAGGCTTCAGGGGAGCTGGAGGAGGCCATAGGAGACAGGGTGGTGATAGCACATGCTCAGGTAAATGAGAAGGGCAACGGACTCTGCGCCCAGGTCATCCAGGCCCAGAGCAACTCACTTTGCCTTTCTGAACGTCAGTTTCCTCATCTGTAAAATGGACTAATAATCCTCTGTGGTGCCATTGCAACCATTAAATGAGGTAATAATGCTGCCTAAATGCCTTGTCTGTAGTGTTTATTAAATATCTAGCACATAATGAACATGTAAAAAGTACCTTGTCATTATTGCTGCTGACAAATTTGTCTCAGTGCCCCTCACCTTTTCCACTTGTCTTTTCCTCCTCTATCCCCCCTTCAACCAGCACTGCTCCGTCACCCAAAACCTCCCTGCCCAAGGGGCCTACAGAGTCTTCCAGCCAGGAACAACCCTGGGGAGGATGGGGTGGGAGGAAGGAGGGGCTTCCTGTGAACCACCATAACTTTGGGTGACTATGTTCAGGGGTGCATTTTCTTTGGGGAAACAGCCCTAGACTTTCAAAGTAATGACCAAAACAAACAAACAAAGGCTAGGCTCTGCAGAAGCAGTGTTAGGGTCTTAATGCAAAACTCTTCCTGTATCTGAAAAGAGGTCTTAGGGAGAGGGCAATGTTTGACACAGAGGAATGGTTCTCAAAGCGTGGAATTTCAGGAATCAGTGTTAGTTGCAGAGAAAGGTTTCAGGGGTAGGTCCCATAAATCACACCCTGCTGTGTTGCTCTAAAAATGACCCAGTCTGAGGAATAGCTTCGGGTGACCTCTGAATTGGTCCGAGTAGGGGCCTCTCTAGTTACTGAGTTATTTTTCCTGGCAATAGAAATTTTAGGCGTTGCCAAACAGCAATGAAATTCTGATATTACCATGTTCTCTTGTTAAGGAAAAGACTTTGAAATGGCAATAAAGACCTATCTGAAATCTTCAAATACAAATAATTTGGAATTAGTGCTTGAGCTCTACTCTTAACTTCCAAGGACACGTTTCTTGATAGCTTAACTGGCTCTCGAGCAAAGGACATGTAGCTTTGCTATTAAGAGTAACTGAAACCTTGCCAAGGCAACACTTACCTAACTTAATTATTCTCACTTAGCCTCATCTCTCTCCTCACTGCCTGGCTAATTCTTGTTAACTTCAAATACCTTACATTGAATTCACATGTTTTATTAATATTTTCACTATTTTATTGTGGTAAAAAGTACATAAGATAAAATTTACCATTTTAACCATTTTTGAGTGTATGGTAACAGTGGTGTTATCTATATGCACATTGTTGTGCAACAGATCTTTAGAATTCTTCCACCTTGCAAAACTGAAACTTTATACTCATTGAACCACTGCCCCTTTCCCTTTTTCCATAAACCATGGCAACCACACCATTGATTCGATTTTCCGCTTCTAAGAGTCTAACTACTTTAGATGCCGCATATAAGTGGAATCAGGCAGCATTTGTGTTTTTGTGAGTGGCTCATTTCACTTGTTTCACTTAGTACAATGTCCTCAAGGTTCATCCATGTTGTAGCATGTGACAGTATTTCCTTTTTTTTTGAAGGCTGAGTAATATTTCATTGCATGTATATACCATTTTCACTACTGTTTTTTTTTTTTTAAATCTTTGTTGCTCTGTGATTTTATTTTGTTCTGTGATGATTTTCCTGGTATAAAACATGAAGTTTCATGTACATGGAAACTTTTCTAACTGAATAAGTGCAGAATTTTAAGGAATGAAAATTTAATACATATTTCCCCTAGGTTTCCAAATGATCTCTTAGAAATAGAGCAAGTTTATAAAATAATTGTTAATCTTTCATAATGTAAGCTATATTATAAGGCATTTAATATTACTTGTCTTTTAAGCAGTACGACAAGAACGCAAAAATAGAACTGTTTGACCTTTTCAGTTGAGAGCTATAAAGCTTTTTATTTAAGGAAATAAGGTTTTCAAGTGATTGTGATATTGAACCACTTTATGCTCTTAATGGTTTTTTATACAACTCCTTTGATCAGAAGCAATTTGCAGAGGAGAACTATTCTCCTCTGAAATTCCAAAACAGAATATAAAACAACACAAACAGAAATAAAACAATAATAATGTTTTAACATTATGAAAGGATTATTGTGTTCGTTTTACCTTAATTGAAATAAGGAAGAAACAAAAAGGGTGTGGATCCTTTTGTGCCCAGAGCCTGGGAGCATGACCTTGTTCAAAACAACTGATCTGTTCTGCCAATTTCTCCAGGTGAGACTCAGGTAAGTCTAATTATCTGTTGCTGTCAAGGTGAAACTCAACCCCATGCTCAAAGTTGATTGTTTTTCAAAAATGGCATTCTGAAATAATTATCAGCCATGATAATAAGCATAATATAAGAAAAGCACATAAACTATTGTTTTTTTTTAAACAGAGTCTCACTTTGTTGCCCAGGCTAGAGTGAGTGCCCTGGCGTCAGCCTAGTTCACAGCAACCTCAAATTCCTCAAGGGCTCAAGCAATCCTCCTGCCTCAGCCTCCCATGCGCCACCATGCCCGGCTAATTTTTTCTATATATATTAGTAGGCCAATTAATTTCTTTCTATTTTTAGTAAACACAGGGTCGCCCTTGCTCAGGCTGGTTTCAAACTCCTGACCTTGAGTGATCCGCCTGCCTTACCCTCCCAGAGTGCTAGAATTACAGGCGTGAGCCACCGCCCCCGGCCAGAAAAGCACATAAACTATTGGAATGGATTTATTCATTAGCCCTTAAGAAAAGACTATCCCACCCCACCCTCATATATGTACTTACTTTTCCCATTTCAAGTTGTCTAAATACTCATTGGTTTCAGTACAGTTTACATTTAGAAAAGCCCCCACTGGCTGGGGTGCTGAGAATGGGCTCAGCATGTGCCTTTGTTGTGTGGTCCAGATATCCTTGGGAAAGTGTGGATCCAACTGTGAGGCTGGGGCCAGGGAGGGGGGAAAGTGGGGGAGGGGAGACTGAGGGGAGGAGAAGCACATTCTATGGGGAAGGAGACAAAGGAGAGGGAGGCTGGAGGAGGGAGTATGGAGAGCTAGGAAAGGGGGTTTGGGGAAATACAGGAAAGGAAGAGATGAGGCCACAGAAGGAGAGGATGAGGACGAGAGCAAGGCAACACAGAGAGCAAGAAAGAGAAAGGACATGGGAAATGGACAAAGTGGAAGGAGAGAGAAAACAAGAATTATAAAAGCTTGGAATAAAAATCAGTTCATCCCAAAGTATTCGGTGTTTTCAAGAGGCAGTGAGGCCGAAATAGGAAGGGGCCCTTTATTTTCTTAGGAATAGAACACAGACCGGAGATGGGAGAGGAATGGTAGAGAATTTTCCAAACAAAGAGAGAGCCTGTGGCCTCTCAAACTGTCCCCACCCTGAGCTGGCTGGTGTTCACACTGCAGCCCCTGGCTTTCTCACAAGGCCGGTGAGCTCCATCCAGAGATGGGGATCCAGGACAGAAGCCTGGTCCCTGTACCCTGCTGATGGCTGGAGAGTGAGACTACAGAGCGGGGTTCAGGCCACAGCCTGGGGTGCAGGGCGGGTAGGCCTAACAGGGGTTAGAGAAGAGGGATCTCTTTTGGCGGGTGAGGGGGTCTGGGGAGTGGCTTGTCTCCAGAGGAGCCACCCCAAGACCTTGTCCAGGCTCATCTTAGCTGGGCAGGGTCTACAGGGGACTAGCACTGCAGGCTTCAGGGATGCAGAATCAGGAAATCGGGGCCTCCGCAGCTTCCTGCTCCGGTCTTCTCTGGACACGTACGTGAGGCCATAAAGGAACAAACGAACCCACCTGAGCTTGCTTCCTCACTGCTTACCGTGCGTGGAAGGGAGCAGTGCCACCTGGGGTTTACAGACGCTCAGAAGAGGGTCTCGAGGTGGGTGTGAAATATCCTGGGCGTGCGTGTTTGACAAATTCGTCCACCCCTTCACTCCACAGTCTGTGTCGCAGGCGCTATGAATAAATACATCGTTGCACAAACGGGGTGTCTCCCCAGCAGACATGTCAGTGTGGGACGGGGTCGGGGCGGCTCGGTGCACCGTAAACAAAAGAAGCTAAGTCACATAGTGAAGTTAGAGGGAATGTAGTGCTACGAAGAACATAAAACCAGCGAGGCAGATAAGGATGGGGGGCGCTTCGCAATTTTAAGTAGGCTTTGGGGCGGGGGAGGAGTCGCGGGTGGCGCAGCCTGCTCCTTCCAGTACCCGGAGGGGGTGGGGGTGGGGGTGGGGGTCTCCCTAGGGCAGGGGAGAACAGGACGAGAGGGCGGAGTCACGCGCCTGTGATTGGATTAGTTCTTCCAATCCCCGAACTCCCGACAGCTCCATCAGCCCTGGTCTAGCTCCCACTGCCCAGGCTTACAGGAAGGTGTTGGAAGGGGAGACAGGAGACCGAGAACCAAGCTTTCTTGGAAGAAACATCCGCACATGAAAGTTGAATTGCAATAAAAATAACAATAGCAATAAATTCCTGACTTCGGTCACACGGTGCACGACCATTTCGGCTGAAACGCCAGCACCAATCACAACCGCGAGGTCCAGAGACCGCGAGCCCGCGGAGGCCTGGGCGGGCCGCGCAGCCTCCCCTGGCGGCGGCCCCGGGCGCGCGGAGGGCGCACCTCGCCTGGCGGAGACTCCCGCGCGGGCCGCGGGGCCGGGGGCGGGGCCCAGGGGGAGGGGCCGGTCCGGGGGCGGGGCCCAGGGGGAGGGGCCGGTCCGGGGGCGGGGCCTGCGCGGGCCCCTCCCCCGCCAGGGTCCAGCGGGCGGGCAGAGCGCACCGGGCGCTGGTTATAGAGGCGCGCGGAGGCGGGCGCGGCGCACACGGCTCGCGGCGCGCGGAGGAGCTGCCCACGTGTCTCCCCTGAGCCAAGCCCCGTGTTCCTCCCGCTCCCTAACGCCCCCTCGGCCCCGTTGGTGTTCGCCCACCCGGCCCGCGTGAGCAGGACCCCGCGCAGTTGCTTGCGCTCAGGGCGCCAACTTGGCCAAGCAACCGTCCTGAGAGCCGCGCTTGGGGGGCCGGGGCACTGCGCATGCGGAGCTCCAAATTCAAACAGCTGTTTCCAGGGGCTCGAGGGCGGGCGACCCGGAGCCGCTCCGGCTAGGGGGCTTTTGGCAGGAGGCCGCTCGGGAGCCATGGTGGACCGGGGCCCTCTGCTCACCTCGGCCATCATCTTCTACCTGGCCATCGGGGCGGCGATCTTCGAAGTGCTCGAGGAGCCGCACTGGAAGGAGGCCAAGAAAAATTACTACACACAGAAGCTGCATCTGCTGAAAGAGTTTCCGTGCCTGGGCCAGGAGGGCCTGGACAAGATCCTGCAGGTGAGCCGCCGCCTGTACCCCATGGCCACCTGAAGCTGGCTAGAGCTTTAGGGGTGCTGAAGGGAAGACCCTCACAGCTTTGATGCCCCTCAGTCCCCGTGGAAGGTCCTGGGAGTGACGGGAGAGGATGTCCCGTCATGGACCAGGCTGCAGGGTCGGTCGTTCGCCCAGCGGACGTGGGGATCTCCCGTGCGCAGACACTCATTGGAACCTAGTTTGCCCGGAGAGAACTCGGGGTGACTCCATGGCAAACTGGGCCCCTCCGTGGCTCCGTGTGCGGGTGCCTCCCTCTTTGGAGGGAGGCTGTGGGGCGGATAAAGGCGTTTATCTTTCGTTGGAGGCGCTCCCGGAGTCCGGGAGCTGAGCCTGGTGCCACCCCCTCGCGTCTCCACCTCCCCGCTCCGCCCGGCTTTTTTTTTTTTTTTTTTTTTTTCCAGAAACGTGAACCGGGCAGAGCTGCGGGAGGGTCTCCCAGCCTGAGTCTGGGCGACATCTCTCCACCCCCGCAGGGCTCCGGAAAGGGGTTAGAGGCGCCGTCGGCCCTGAACCCACGGGGTGAGGGCTGTTGGCTGGAACGCTGGGGATACGCTCAGGCTTCCGGGAAGGCTTATCTTGAGGAGACATCCTCAAGGCTTGCAGTTAAACTTTGCGAAAGTAGCAGGTTGCACAAACGAACAAAACCCGGATAGTGCCTTTTCCAGAGGGAAGGAGAGCCTGCGCGGAATTGGGATGGGTGGGGGCAGTTCCGTTGGTGCCGGCATTGCGAGTCGCTTATCTGCAGGTGCCCATGCCCTATGGATGCCATCGGCCTCACCTGGCTGGGACCTGGAGCCAATTTGGGGACTGAGGCCCTTTTCCTCCGGCTTTTCAAAGGCTCAGCCTCAACCATCCACCCTTCTTGGCCTGCACTAATGCCCCCCTCCCACCCGCCACCCAGTGGAATGACAGGGACCTGGGTGAAAGTCCTAGATTGCAGGGGGGGGTAGTAGAGGTAGATTGTCCAAAGTGTTTGTTGCTCTTGGGGTGAAAGATGGCAGAAAGGAGGTCTGATGAGAAACAACGTGTAATCTACGGCAGCTCTCCAGTACTTTATGCCTATCTAGTTGTCTCTTATTTTCCAACCTCAGTTTCCCCATATGAGAAATGAAAATGAACCCATCTTCATCCCTCTTTGACTGTGGCAAGGTTGAGAGTATGTGGAAAACATGAAGACATCTTGCCAGCTGTAACCCCTTTTTGTCCTCAGCTCTGTGGACAGTCACGCAGATGAGCGCATACAGGTGTTTCTTGGCAGCTGGGCGTGCAGAGAATTGTCCTCTAAGGAGGCACGCGGAAGGGGAGGTTTAGTCCGGCGAGGGCTCAGTGTTGGGTTTTAGTGGAGAGGCTCCTATCCTGGCAGTTTCCTGGGTGGGGGGGAAGATTCTGGGGAGGGTGATCTTCAGAAGGTCCTTGGTTGGTTTAGCGCTCAGTCTCAGCAGCCGTCCTGGGACGCCATGCTTCCTTCTGGAGGGTGTCTCCCCCATGTGCGCCTCGCGGGGAGGGGGTCCCTTTATGATTTCCCTTGAGGAAACAATTCCTCTGGAGAACGAGTTTGTGTTCAATTTGCTCCCTGGCTTTGTTTAGGGGGGGAAGCGGGCATGCAGGGATGATAAAGCCTTGAGCTGCCCTCAAGTGTTTCCCTCCAAGCTGTTGCTCCGCCAGTGCAGGGGGAGGAAGGAAAGAATTCAAGGCTAAATGTGGGAAAATAAACTTCAAAACACAAGGGGAAGGGAAAGAGGGGGGCTCCAGGGGTTAGGCAGCCGGGTGCAGCTGGTGGTAGTAGTTCTGGAGGCTAGACAGCTTCCTTAAGGTATCCGAACAAACAAAATGCCTCTTACTTTTAGGTCCTGCTAAATCTGTCAACAGCTACCCTACCCCCTCCCAAGGTGCACAGGTAACTTTTAGAAAAAGGATTTGGGCATCAAGCCAGTCCTATTTGGAGACCGTTACAGATAAGTTCTTTTTTTTTTTTTGAGACAGAGTCTCACTTTATTGCCCAGGCTAGAGTGAGTGCCGTGGCTTCAGCCTAGCTCACAGCAACCTCAAACTCCTGGGCTCAAGCAATCCTGCTGCCTCAGCCTCCCAAGTAGCTGGGACTACAGGCATGTGCCACCATGCCCGGCTAATTTTTTCTATATATATTTTAGTTGGCCAATTAATTTCTTTCTGTTTATAGTAGAGATGAGGTCTCGCTCTTGCTCAGGCTGGTCTCGAACTCCTGAGCTCAAAGGATCCGCCCACCTCGGCCTCCCAGAGAGCTAGGATTACAGGCTTGAGCCACCGCGCCGGGCCTACAGATAAGTTCTTGAACAAGGACAGCTCTGTCCCCAACCCCAGCCAAAATCCTCAACCATCCCCAACTGGGCGGGTCCTCTCCCTATGTAGGAAAAACCCAAGAAATAAAAATGGACCAGTGGAAGCGTTTGCTGGCGTCAGTTGTAATCTGCTGAAATCTGCCTGGCTCTGCTTTCTGATCTGTGACTTGGGGCACTGCCTTAGGCCTCAGGAAATTGGTTTAAGGAAAAATGAAAACTCAAGAAAATCTTCTTTCCCCTCTGGCCGCTTGGGTATTTTCCACCTGGGGTTCTGTGTTTTAGCTGGTTCTGACTCACCTTGTAATCCTAAAGGAGCCCCTGGCTAGGACTTCCTGCATGGCAGCCCAGAGGGGCAAGGCTTGTTGGAAGGGAGGTGGGTGCAGTCAGGGTTGGGGGTTTTCTTACGCTTTCAGATGTATGAGAAAGTACCTTTCTTTAGAAACACCTCTGGCTTCGTCAGGTGCTTCCTCTCCCGCTCATGGCGCGCTGGAACTGAGGTGCAGGCTGACTGTGAAGTGCTCAGTGCCCCACCAATCTGGGGCCACGTGGTCGCCCCCTTTCCTGCCTTCAGACCATCCCGAACCCTTTCTCTCAAACAAAATTTTTGGTGACCCCGCTCTCCCAGCCTCTTCCTAAATTGCTGAGACTCCACGAGGGAAGTTATCGTTTGCAGCACCCCTACTCTGTGTAGGGCACTGTGGGTGGTGGTATCCTCATTTTATGAGACAGGGCAGAGCCTGGCTTTGCTGTCTGGCCTGGCCAGTTACCCATTAGGCTGTTTAACTTAACCTTGCTTCCCTTTCCTCATGTGCAGAACGAGGGTTTGGTGAGGCTCCAGTAAAGTATTACAGAGACATCAGGCAAGATGTGTGTAGGCAGGGAGTGGGTCTCCTGACCTGAGCATTTATTGAGCACTCATGGAGGAGGCAACTTGCTAAGTGCTTCACTTACCAGCATTATTTCAGGTACTCTTTCGGTGACCTTATATATTCAGGTAAGGACACTGAAGCCCTGAGAAGTTCAAGTGACCACAGTGGCACAGCAGGTTGGAGAGAGACCTGGAAGTCTGCCCCAGGAGCCTGCACCTCAGTGTACCTTTGCCCTCCCTCTGGGACATTTGAAAATGATGAATGTTGCTCTGTAAGTAAATTGGTTTGGCTAGACTTTGGTCTGGAAAATTCTATTTTCTCTTTCCCCTGGAACAGGCAATGGCATGCAGGTATGTCCCGTGCTGTTGCCTGGTTGACCCGGCACCCCCTCCGTTAATGAAGTAATGTATCAGTCCACCCCACGCCCCAGAAAAGCAGAGGATTGGGTTGAAGGGGAGGAATGAGAGCCTTCTCAATCCTCTGCCTCTGGTATGTGGTGATCATAAACAGGAGGATTCGAGAGCTCACCATGTGCCAGACACTTTGATTAAATGCTTCACATACATTCTAATTTTTAAGTTGATTTTGAATACCACCCCATGAATGAGGAAAATGGAAAGGAAAGATGACGTCACTTGCTCAGGATCCTACAGAGCAGAGTCAGGTTTCAAGTCTGTCTTATTTCAAAGCACATGGGAATTAGTCAGCAAGCATTTATTAAGCACCCACTGTGTGTCAGGCACTGAGCAAGACTCCAGGAATACAGAGAATTGGGCCGGGCTCAGAACCGCTGGGAAGGAGGATAAATAACCCACTGGGAACAAGGCAGTGGGTTGTGGGCCACAGCAGAGGTGTTAAGGGGGGTCTCTTAATGAGGGGCCCCTTGTCCAGCCTCAAGGCTCAGGGAGAGCTCTCAGCCAGAGTGGGGTCTTGGAATTAGAAAGTCCCAGCTGGGACAAGGAGAGGGAAGAAGGTCCTAACAGGATGGGGACTGCCCTTTCTCCCAGCTCAGGGAGGGAGACTGTGCTGCTGTGGCTCTGGAGAGTCCCGTGTCTCCTGTGGGCGGGGTCTCCTGGGGTCACTCCACGTCCTGCCCTCCACTCTGGCATCCCAGACCAAACTCTGGGTTTTATGAGACTTGTCACATAGCTGACCCATTCCTGGAAGCCTCTTGTGTCCCATTGGCCCCCTTCCCTCCTAAGTGCCAAAGTGCATTATTGGATTCTACAGTTTTTCACATGTACCTCGTTTCACTTTCTAGACCTTTTGAACTACGCTATACGTACTCCAGGCTACACAAGTCAGGCCAATTCCAATTTTGAGGTTTCGACATCTTGTTATTAATACCAGTCTTCCCTGAATTTGAAAAATAAAACCCTGGAATATGTGATGAAATTAAATCTGGGGTACATTGAATTTTAGGGGGAGCTGAGGGTTAACATGAACACCTCCTTTGTTTCAAGCCTCCTTGGAAATTGTGAAATGCGCTGGTCCACTTCACTGCCTTTGTAAGGGAAGGGAACACAATGGATCTTTTGAGGATCTTGGAGGCCTCCACATGACTAGTTCCGAGCTTGAGTTCTTGAGTCTGGGACTGCTGAAGTGGAAAGTGGGTAAGTTGGCTTTTTGAGAGGAAATGGAAGAGGCCCCTTCCTGATGGCTCGTTTCTTATTTATGTTCTCAAAAGTTTAAGGACAGCAAAAACAAAAACAAAAAACCACCCTCAAATTGATAACTGCCTTAGTTAACTGCTCTGGTTAGAGTTTTATTAAATCGCTTTGAGAGTTTTACTGGCACCGCTGGGATGGTTACAAATGGCACAGTCATGGAGAATTATTGAGCATAGAAATTAGTAAGTGTGAGCCCAGGAATCTGAGTTTGCAGTGAGCTATGATGGCACTACTGCACTCCAGCCTGGACAACAGAGCGAGACCCTGTCTCTTGAAAAACAAAAAAATTAGCAAGTGTTGAAAGGCTGCAGTGGGAGTGGGGGAGTCATACAGGAGGGACTGCAAGGGAGGTGATGATTGCTGCTTCTAAGTATTTTCCTGGGGTTTTGCCCTATTTATAGTCTGGCGTTTAAAAGAAACACAATCCTCCGGTTTTGGATGCTGTGCTTGGCTGGCCCTGACCTCGGGCCAAAGGCTTTCATCTTCAACTTGGCTGTTTGCTCTCAGATCGGGCTCAGCCTCTGAACTGCGTGTGTGGTTGGGGGAGGGGTGAGGACAAGGCTTTGGGGAGCAGAGAGGCCAGGCTCCTGAGATGGAACCCCCTAGAGAGTTTGTGCAAATCGAGATGCTATGTCTGAGTGGTGCTGTGAGAACTGATTGGCCTGAGCTGGGGTGATGCAGAGAAGTGCAGTAGGTGACCATAGGAAAGCACGCGAAACAGGTTGTCCTCCTTCCAATATCGCTTTTAGGGAGTAGAAAAGGTGGAGGTGGATCTCTTTGGGATTTCATCGAGTCCCCCGAACGCTGGCAGAGGAGCCCTGGCATGTCCATTCTCCCCAGGGATTTCTCGACGTGGAGAGAGGACACATGGCCCTCAGTAGTGTTCTTTCTCCAAGCGCCACTGCAGAGGCTTGGCTGTTGCTGGAAGAATCACCATGCCAGCAGTATATGTCTGATGTTACAGGGGCCGGCCTCTGAGGACACCCCATAGTCTGCTTAGAATAGTGCTTGGCACACAGCAAGTGCTCATTGCTAGCTGCCATCACAACTACCAGATAACCGCTACCCTGCCATGGGGTGGTCCATGCACAGCTGTGGTGGGCGGCATCTACCTGGTCTTGCAAAGAATCAGGAAGATCTTCCTAGAGCAGAGGACATGTTAACTGAATTATTTTTAAGGTTAAAAAACATATAAAATGTATCGTTTTAACCATTTAAAAAAAATTAAAAACAAAACAGGGTCTCTCTCTGTCACCCAGGCTGGAATGCGGTGGTGCAATCATAGCTCAGTACAGTACAACTTTGAACTCCTGGGCTCAAGCGAGTCTCCTGCCTCAGCCTCCCAAGTCCCTGGGACTACAGGCATCCGCCATCACATCTAGCTAATTTTTTATTTATTTTTTCACAGAGACATGGCCTTGCTATGTTGCCCAGGCTGGTCTCCAACTTCAGGCCTCAAGTGATTCTCCCACTTCGGCCTCCCAAAGAGCTGGAATTTACAGTCTGAGCCACCTCGCCTGGCCGTTTTAGCCGTTTTAACCATTTTTAAGCATACAGTTCAGTAGTGTTAAGTATATTTACACTTATGAAACAGATCTCTTCTTTGTAAAACTGAAACTATAAACCCATTCAACAACTCTCCTTCTCCCTCTCCACCCAGCCCTTAGTAACCACCATTCTGCTTTCTGTTTCTGATCGTTTGGCTACTTTAGCCAGCTCATAAGTGGAATCATACCAGATGTCTTAGGCGGTGTGTAAAATGGTACAACCACTGTGGAAAACAGTATGGAATTTCCCAAATTAAAAATAGAACTGTCAAGTGACATAGCGATCCCGTTCCTGGGTGTATATCAACCAGATTTTTAAAGAACTAGAAAAGAAGAGGGATGGTGGCTCTTCCTTGTCCCCAGCCCTTAGGGAGCTGTGATACTGCAGGACAGACCTGCTCAGCTGCAGCCTGGGGACAGGGAGGCAGGGTCACCTGGCGGAGCCCTTCTGGGTTAGCCAAGGAATCAGTACTCCATCAGATTTTGTAATTTTCAAGTAAGGGAGTGAACATTTCAGAAAGTTTCTTCTTCCATCACAGCCATTTGCAACTTTCTCTTTCTTTCTTTTTTCTTTTCTTTTCTTTTTTTTTTTTTTTTTTGAGACAGAGTCTCACTCTGTTGCCTGGGCTAGAGTGCCGTGGCGTCAGCCTAGCTCACAGCAACCTCAAGCTCCTGGACTCAAGCAATCCTTCTGCCTCAGCCTCCAAGTAGCTGGGACTACAGGCATGCGCCACCATGCCTGGCTAATTTTTATATATACATATTTTAGTTGTACAGCTAATTTCTTTCTATTTTTAATAGAGACGGGGGTCTCGCTCTTGCTCAGGCTGGTCTCAAACTCCTGAGCTCAAACGATGCCTCCCAGAGTGCTAGGATTACAGGTGTGAACCATCGTGCCAGGTCCATTTGCAACTTAAAAGAAGTGTTATATTCTACTCTAAATGAACGGCGTTTCTGTGGGCTGCCCTTCACCCCATGGGTGTTCTGATAAGGACGCCTCCTCCTTCCTTTCTCATGCTGATGTGATGGAGTGTGGGTTTTCTCAGAAAGCCCATAGAGCCTATAGCCCCCAAAAGGCCCTCCCTCAGGGAGGGAGGCCCCAGCTCTCATTTAGGGCACCCCTCTTCCTACCATGTGCTCCAGGGCTGGGTCCCTGCCCTAGTCAAATACATTCCCCCTCCTGTACCACCCCTTAGTTGCCCCTTTCTGCAGAAGTAGGGGTGCTGTGCTCCAGCCCCGCACACGTGCCTCAGGTCTCTAGGCTTTGGGAGAAGTTGCCCCATCCCCAAACCTCAGAGCCCCGGCAGGCCCTGCGGTGGGAGCACAGAAGGGGCCCTCCCTACTGGCTATCATTTCTGCATGTGCTGAAGCCTCAGGAATTGGGGGGCCTGTAGCCCTCGGGAGTTCAGTCTAGCTGAGAAGAGAAAATTGGTGGAATGAGAGGAAATACAGTCCGAAGTGCTCAGTGATAGGTTGCAGATGGTGGAGGCTGGAGAGACGAGCAGAGGCTGGAGGGTCTGGGAGGAGTCAGTTCCTGTTTCCTGATGACTACAGCAAAGCCCCTTGGCCTTTGGGGGACTTGACTCAAAACAAAACACAGCCCCTACCCTCAGAGGCCCCTAATCTGGAGGAAGAAGCAACATAGAAGCACTATGGAGACAGACGAATTTTTACTTGTGGATTAGAAGGAGAAAGGCTTGCAGGATGAGTGGTGTGAGTAGCAGCCCTGTGAGCATTCTGTAGAGTGCCTCTTACCTGCCAAGTGTGGGGCTGGGACATCATCTGTGTCACCTTGGACCAGTCCTATGGGCTAGGGATTATGGCTACTCTCCCTGTACAGGAAACCAGAGACTAGGTGACTTGCCGAGGTCTACACTGCTAGGTAGAGATTCAACCTTCTTTGCTGACTCAGAGCCTCCCGTAGGTCTTGTCCATGAGAGGAGGTGGAGACAGGCCTGGGCAGGGAGGGAAACTGATACCCGCTAACAGGTACTTGGGCACAGGCTGTCTGAGCTACTAATGTGCATCATAGCATCGAATCTTCGCAGCAGCCCTCTGCAGCAGGGTGTGCCCAGCACCACCTCGCAGTGGAAGCAACAGAATGGACCACAGAGGTTAAATAACCTGTCCGAGGCCATACAGCTTGGAAGCAGAAGAACAGGGATTTGAACCCAGAGCCCACACTCTGAACCCTTCTGTTCTATGTTGTGCTACAGTGAAGGCGTAAAGGCATAGAGGTGAGAAGGAGTAGGGTGTGTGTGGTGTCCTCAGAATCTTAGGGTGCATGGGGCTGAGGTTTCAGGATGCTGAGCTGTATGACCTTGAGAAATCATCTCATCTGTGACATGAGACCATATGCCTTGTCTTCCTCGTGCCCATAGAATCCGTGTGTCTGGCACGTGTAGCAGGTGCCTCCCTAGGTATTACCTGTTGTCCCTGCACCCCATTTCTCTGGGCACCTTGACCTGACACCTCTCTGCAGGTCCCACTACGCAGTGAGCTCCTGATCTGGAGATGACTGCAAGAGAGGATAAGAAAACCCATCAGGTTCCCCTAGTGGAATTTTCCATTTCCTGCAAATTGACCCACAAGCTGCCCCCCAAAAGAGTTAATGGTCAACATCTGGAAGTACGGAAGGTTTACGTCTCCCTCCCTTCTAGCAGGGCTCTGCCCAGGCCTGGCTTGTCCCAGGCCTTGGTTAAACCAATTTTATGGAGAATTCCTGGGTCCAGATGGCCTCATGGGAATCCTCCCTGGATGGTGGTCACCCATGATCTGGGACCAGAGTAGGGGCAAACACCACCCACTTCCCCTCTCGTCTGTGATTAGCTTTGAAATGTGCGTTCTTTTTCCTCTTCTCCATCTAAATATTTGGGTTTCCTGTTGAAATATTTAGGCAGGGCTGTGTACTTCTGGCTGTTGTCACCTCCCTTGCCCTGTTGTAATCTGGCTGCAGCTGCTTAGCTTGGGCCCCTCCTATGGCGGGGAGGGAAGGGGTGCCTGTCCCCTGAGTCTGGGAGAGAAGCCATGTAGAGCAGTGTGTGGCAGGATCCACCTTGCCCAGTGGCGAAGCCTGGAGACTGGCCCTGTGGGCTGCCAGGGACCTTGCTGGCCACCTCAGGTGAGGATACACAGTAGGTACAGTAGTGCACAGTCTGTGCACGCATGCTTGGGGCTAGAGATGGGAAACCTTCATCTGAACCCCCATGTAGGGAAAAGCTGGTTCTAACGTGGGTTCTAGTTCGCCCTGGGTACTGGTTTGTGCTGTGCGACGCTGGCCAGATTTTACCTCTCTGGACTATCCGTTGCCTCGTTCGGTGGACGTTTGCTAAGCACGCACCGCGTGCCCAGGCCTGTTGGTGGACTGGAGGCCGCAGGAGAATGAAGCCCGGTCCTTGCTGCTTAGGCACTGTCTTCAGACCACGTACTGCGGAAACCAGGAGGGCAAGTGGGGGAGCTGGGGCAGGGAAACAACACCCCCTGCCCCTTCCTTGTGGAAACCGTTGTTTAATCTTCAGAGCCTTCTGAGGGGGAGCGGGGAGGTCATGCTATCTGCAGGGGAGCAGGGCAGCCCCGTAGCAGGCAGCACCTCTGGCAGGACTGGATCCTGCACTGGGCTTTTTCACCCTTTGGCCCACTTCAGGGGGAGGAAGCAGAAGTGTTTGCAGGGTGTTGCCAGCAGCACCTGGGTGACACCGCCCAGTCCTCTAAGAAGCTTGCAGACACGCAGTACCACGAGTGTCCCCCACGGGTCCCTGCAGGCCCATTCATCTGCCACCTTCCTTCTGTGCCCTCTGTGGGCCTGGCTTCGGGAGGTCTGGCAGCCGAATGGATGCCATCCCATTTGCTAGGCAGGGAAACCGGGGCCTGGTGAGGATTAAGCTGGGGACAGAACTCTCTGGAACCGAGTTCAGGTTAATCGTGCTGCTTGCCCAAGTCCAGGCTACCTATGGGCCTTCTTTACTGGGCCGTTTCTGCATCTACTCCCTTTTAAAGTTGTCTTTAAATCAAAAACCTGTTGATGGGATTTTGGGGTGCAGAGCACTTTTCTGCTTACACTGAACTCTTCGGCCTGCCTGATACCCTGACCTGCCGCGGCGCACCCCTCCCTGTGATCTTGGGTACTAGCTTCTCCACCCACTAGAGGGTTTTGGGATAAGAGGCAAAAGTTGAAATTGTCATGAGCTGTAGGCTTAGGAAGGAGGATGTTTTTCTGGGCCAGTGAGAGCCTCGGGCAGAAAGGATCTGATGCCTCCCCACTCCCTGGGGAGTTTCTCAGCACTGGACTCTGCTCCCCATGGGTCTGCGCCCCAGGAGTTGTTGGCTGGTTTCTCCAACCCACCTTGGAGGTTGGCAGGGGGTAGCTCATGCTCTGGGCACCTCTCCTGGCGGCACGTCATGAAATGTGAGGCTGGAGGGGGCTTAGTGGTTATTTACTAGCCTGCAGCCTCCTGGAGCCATGGCCTAGACCTTGGGAGGTTATGTAACTTGCCCAAGGTTGCACTAGGCACTAGGCGTGGGGGAAGTACAATAAAGGAACAGAGAGAGTGGAGCAGGGCAATTAGAGGAGGCTTCTGGGAAGCAGTGGCCCTCGAGGAGGCCAGCGGAATGGTGATCGCCATGCCTCTTCATAGGTCTCCGTCTGCCCCCCAGCACTCAGGGTTCCTGATAGTCGGATTGTGACCCCTAAACCTGGAAACCCTCTGGAGTCTCTTGCCTTAGGCTAGGCCTTTGCGGTGGCCCTGGGTAATCTGGACTCTGTGACTTGCGTGATCTCACCTGTTTCTCGGCCCCCTACCCGTGCGCCCAGTCGGCCTCGGTGTAGACCGGACACCTCGGATGCCGACTCATAAGACGGGAGAGGCATCCTACAGGCTTCAGCTTTCACCGAGAACTCAAGGTTTATATCCACTGGTAACAGCAGTCACTCTGGGTACGGTGGCAAGGACGGGCACTCCAGACACACAGGACAGCGATAACCCGGGCTGCCGTATCGATGTTCCTGTGATGACAAGAGATGGGTACCGTGGGGAACCTCTTTTTGCAGGCAAGTCAACCGAGGCAGAGAGGTTAAATCACGCAGTCAAGGTCACACAGCTAGTTAGTCCTTGAGCCCAGGCCCCCTGAGGCCAGAGCCAGAGCTTTGCAGAATTGCCTCTCGTGGCTGCCTTAAGTGCCTTGGTGATCCTGCGGGTCTTGCCAGGCTACGAGCCACTCCTGCTGGGGCTGGGCCCTCCGTATACCCCGATCACCCAGCACCCAGATGCCACGTGGGCGTGCTTCCTGGCCCCTTTGCCACCTGAGCTCTGCTCTGTTCAGTCTTTTGGTTTCGATGTCAAAGTACTGCTGTTTCCTGACCACATTGACCATATATAGGTTTGTTTGCCATTTTGAGCATGGAAAGTTTTAAAACAGGAAAACCTGGGTTATATAAGTGGGTGCCACCACTCAGAGTTGGGGCTGTCAGCTCTGTCCCCGGCCCAGCCCCTGCCCTTTGTTCACTGCTCTACCCCTTGTCCCTTGGCAGGTGTGTGGGTCAGGACACCCTGAGACTGAGACCCCCAGGAGAGAATCAAGGAGCTGGGGGGGAGGTGTAGGTGCCTCTTAGTTTGGGGTTTCTGTCTGCGACCCCACAAGACTTGCCAGCTCCCTGTCACTAAGCCCACACTTGTGACACATGCCCCCACTTGGCTTCCCGAGCGTTAGCCCCTAGCAGGACTCTGGTCTGCACCTTGGGAGGGAATAGCTGTAGTCTTTTCCCTTCCCCTGAGGTATAAGTGCCACCTAAATACTGCCTGCACGGTTGGGGACAGATAGGTCATTTTGGAGCATACTGAGGACCGCAGGGGCTGGCCCTTTATGGACGTTTACTTTGGCGTGGGTGCCCTTCGTGTCTGATGCTGGGTGCTTGCTGCTCCCATGCCCCTGCTGCAGGGTGGAGGTGGGCACCTGTTCACAGACTCTCTAGAGGAGAAAGAGCGCCAGCCCCATACCTTCCGCATCACTCCTGTTCAAATAAAACCCACCTCCCGGACTGTGGAATGCATCCTGCCGGTGTTAGCTTTGGAAGGGTGCCTGCCCGCCTCGGCCTCCCTGCCCCCTCTGCGGCAGCGGGGGGAAGAGCCACTCTCGCTGGGGGCATAAATGCTGAGTGGGCTAAGTGGGGCACGCCAAGACAGTAGTGTCTTGTCAGCACCCCCTGGGCTAGCAGGAAAAGGGGGGGTGTCCTGATTAATAGCTTTTCAACACCCTGCCTCCCCCATCCCCCAGACTCTAGCCCCAGCCCTGCAATCCACCCGGACGAGTGGCCCAGTGAGTTGCACCTGCCTATGGTTGGGGGTCCTGGGCAGGTTCAGCAACCTGCTGTGTGACCAGGGCAGGTCACTGTGCCTCTCTGAGCCAAGCACTTGCTCACTAAGGCCAATTAAAGACTCACTGAGTGCCAGCTGTATGCCCAGTGCTAGCTTAAGGGTTGTGGGAAGTAAGAGAAATACTGGACATCATTCCTGCCTTTGAGGTTGGTAGGGCCATGACATGGGGAGGTGTCACCATGCAGTATACATTGAGGATTAAGTGGGGACACAGTGTGTTGTGGGGGACTTCCGTGCTCCAAGGTAGAAAAGTTCCTGTAGGCTGGGGCTGTTCGAGGAGGCAGCCCTGGCCCTGGGTGGGGGGTTGCCCTCTCTTGAGCCCCATCACCCTCTGGATCCCCCCGCCCCCCGTCTGTCGGAGACTTCGCACTGAGGCTTTTGCCTCATCTGCACTCTTCTCTGCCCTCCCTCCCGCAGGCCCCCGATGTGTGCCCATGGGATCCCAAGCCCAGCACCAAGCATGAGGGTAATTATTAATGAATGTCCTGAGCCGTGAAGCTGCATTTCTCTCTCCTTTGGCCTCTCCCAGCAGCCTCCAAACGCAGAGGCAGCACCGACACAGGCCCCCTCTCCCCTTCAGGTGGGCCCACCCCAGCCTGGACACCCGACTGCAGCCCTCCCAGCCGGAGTCTGGCCTGGCCACGTTCTCTCCCATGCAGCGAGCGCTCTGCCCTCCCTGCACACCCGCTGCCCCTGGTCTGTGCGGTGCCTCCTAGCTGGGGACACTTTGTCTTCTGTTTGGATGGGTCGATAGGCTGCAGGCTGAAAGTGTGTGTCACCATCTCCCTGGGAGTGTGTCTGTCTATCTACACCCAGGGAAGCCTCCCAGGGCTGGGGCAGGGCAACTTCAGGGTCACAGCAGGGGGGGGGGGGCACTTTTGGGTGTTGTTCTAGAAGGTTCCCACCTCTACCAAGCATGCTGAGGAGTCAGAGCTCACACAACTCAGTTTTTTGGTTGTTTTTTTTTTTTTTTTTTTTTTGAGACAGAGTCTCACTCTGTTGCCCAGGCTGGAGTGCCATGGTGTCAGCCTAGCTCACAGCAACCTCAAACTCCTGGGCTCGAGGGATCCTCCTGCTTCAGCCTCACGAGTAGCTGGGACTACAGGCATGCGCCACCATGCCCGGCTAATTTTTTCTATATATTTTTAGTTGGCCAATTAATTTCTTTCTATTTTTAGTAGAAACGGGGTCTCGCTCTTGCTCAGGCTGGTTTTGAACTCCTGACCTTGAGCGATCCTCCCGACTCAGCCTCCCAGAGTGCTAGGATTACAGGCGTGAGCCACCATGCCTGGCCCACAACACAGTTTTGACACAGCCTTTCTTTTTGGAATCCCCGGGTACTGAGAGTTGCTGCCTGTGATCAAATCTCCACCTACCCCACGTGGGGGTCATCGTGTTGTGCGCATTTTAAAATTCCCCCTAGATGCCAAGTTTCCTGAAGCCGATTTCCCTTCTGTGTACACACGCTCCTACACACTCTTCCCCACGTTGTGCGCACACAGTTTAGTCGGTGCATATTGATCCAATTGGTGGGCTCTGGCCAGTGGCATGGGAGACCCTTGAACAGACCGAGACAGGGACCCTAGTACGTGAGCTGCCGGGCAGAGGTGGGGGTGGCTTCCCAGCACGTCCGTTTGGTGTTTCTCAAAGTCGGTCTGAGGAGTGGGCCAGACTCAGAGTTGCGTGAAAACGCGATAGGGAGGGGGCAAGGGAAGCAGGGAGACGCACGTGACAGCGTGTGGTTCTCTGTGCCTGCACTGAGTCATCGGAACTCGATTTAAGAACAGAAGCCAGGCCGTGCTGAGTTGGGGAGACAGGATTATTGATGACTTCTTCCTCTGCCTCCCACATTTTCTGTAATATGGTTGTGTTGCTTTTAAAACTCAATTTTCTTTTTCAGGTATAAGATACGTGCATATACCTTTAGCCACTTCTACGCTGGTGGTTTTTAGCGTGTGAGGTCCACGAACACAAACATGACTTTAACAGCATGTTCGCTGAGCACACTGGTGTCACTCGTGTCTGTGCTTGCCGTGCAGTGTACAGGTGGCCCTTCGTATCTGTGGGTTCCACAGGACCGACCTTGGGGCTTGAGCACCGCAGATCTGGGTACCCGGGAAGGGTCCTGGAACCAGTCCCCTGAGGATATCGAGGCACGGCTCAATTGTGGTCTTTAACTTCAGCTACCAGAGTGGTAGCTTCCAGGGCAGCAGTGCCGTGGCACGCTTGGCGGTGAGGGGTCTCAGGTGAGAGAAACCAGGTGGACCTTTGGTCCGAGCACCAGGAAGTTTGAGACTGTACGCCAGGCCTGATGGTCACCAAGAAGAGAGGGTGGCTTCTTGGCAGAGGCCTGGCAGGGCCGGGGAAGCCCACCTAGCTCTACCCAGCCTGGGCGGGTGTCCCACACAAGCCAGCAGACGAGGGGGGCATCCTCCAGAGGCCCGTGGACAAGTGCTGTCTTTGCTGCAGGGAGCACCCAGCTCTACCAAGTCCCAGAAGGCCCACGAAGCCGTGCCCAGGCGTTCAGACTAATACGAGCACCAGCAAGAGTGGAAGGAGCCCAGGACCACGTGTGTAGTTCAGAGTCAGGAACGTGCTGTGGACAGTGGCCTCAGAGCTTGGGCCAACCTGAGGGTCCAGCGGGAGGCAGCCCCTGCCTAGGGGAAGACTTGGGTAGGATGTGTGTCATGCCGTCTCTGTTCCAGCATGGCGGGCACTACCCACATGCCGCTGTGCAGTTGTATTCGTCTAACTTGATCTTGCTCTCATTATTGTGGCTGCTTAATTTTAAATTAAAATGGATAAAAATTAAATTTTAGTTTCTCAGTCACTGGCCGCATTTCGAGTGCTCTGTAGCCATGTGGGACTGCACAGACATGGGGCATTTTTATCTTTGCAGAGAGCTCTGTTGGATGGCGCTAGAGTATTGGGTTGGTGTCTCTTGAGGTTTCTAAATGCCACCTGGCTTCTCTCTGCCTTTGGTCAGCTTTCATTCCTGCTTTGGTCCTACCCACCAGAGAACCTGTAAGCACCACCAAAGTGAGTGCTACCCCGTCCAGCTGACAGAAACCTCGTGGCCACCTTGCCTGTCAGTCCAAGCAGCCACACGGCGGTCAGCGGTGGCGCCATTTGAGTTGGAACCAGGTTGTAGACAGAGGGTTCTTTTTCCCGGACCTCTGACTTGCTGCTCGTGGTCTCCACATTCCTTCCAGTTGCCTGCTTCGGGCCAGCCCCTCAGCCCACTCACTCTGCAGGGAAGCCTGTTCCCCATGGTTCGAGACGTACCCTGGGCCCCACCAGCCAAGTGGGCAAGAATTACGAACGTATCTTCCCACCACAAATCTAGAAAGAATGGGTGGCTGAAATTTGCAGGAGTTTTCCAGGTTATTTCTAGGGCCCATGGTGGGGGACCTGGGCCAGGAAAGGTGGAAGATCGCAGGGGAGAGGAAGGGAAGCAGGGGTGGGTACAGTCTTGAGAGCGGGTGGAGCGTCTGGCTGGGAGATTGCTCTCGTCCTGGTTGGTCCACGTCTTTTGAGCCTGAGCTTCCCCCTCTGTGTTTGGGCTTCTCGCCCTGCTTCATGCCTGCTGTTTGGACTTGAAAGGGGCATGGCATGAGCCCTGGGCACTGTCCTGGCCTTACCTTTCGTCTGCCCGCCGCTTCCTCTTGCTGCTTCTGCTGTCGTGTAGCTTTTCCCCATCCACCCGTCTGTCTCCGTTAGACCACGTGGTCCTCCTGTGCAGGGCCTGTCGTGCACTTCTTTGTTGTGCCTGATGTCTGGGCATGGGGCTGGTGCTCAGCAGATGCTTAATTAATTGATTGACCTTGCTTCAGGCTGCATTGAGCAAGGGAAGTTTGTCCATGACTCTGGTCCCATCTTCTTTGTGGTAAGTGGGTTGGTGGGTTGCACTGTGCAGGGGTAGTGGGGTCTGGTGGCCGGCAGGCACAGCTACATTTTTGTCACTTCAAAGAGAGGAATGGCCCAGGGGCCCCTGAAGGAGTGAAGGATAGGAAAACCCCTTGTTCTCCCATCTTGCCCTCTTGTCCCCACACTCTTCTGGGAAGTGACCAGCAACCTCACTTTATGGAGAGAGGGCTGAGGGATTTGAAGAGGGCAGCTGAGTCCTGGAAGTCCACTGCTTGGGGAGTTGTGTAGCCCTCAGCGGCCCAGGACAAAGGCCCTGCTTCAGCAGAATGGAGGGGAGATGGTCCTCCCTGGGCCAGCCCATGAAGTGGCTGCCCTGCGTGACCCTTGGGTGACTTGGAGACCTTGTACATTGCTTTCTTTCAGCATCCTCCAGCCACATACAATGCACGCCCACCCCCAGCAGCCGTGGATATGTGTGAACTAGAAGTTCAGGAATCAGGAGCACCTCTAACTTGCCTGTGTGCCAGGCTTCATGCTCTCCATCCAGCCTTTTGGTCCATGACCTTGAGAACTAGTCGGGAGGTGGCATTTTCCCATTTTACAGATGAAGAAACTGAGGTCATGACTTGTGGGGCTAGGGAGTACCCAGTGCTGTGCAGGCCTGTCTGTCCAACGTCCTTTCACTCCACTGAGAAGGCTGAGGGGCTTACCAGAGCCCAAGTGAGTGTTAGGGGTTAAACGGGCTTGGCAAATGTCCATGCTTAAAATCCCAGCCCTGTGGAAGGGGAGAAAGCACGTCTGCGCCTCTGAGGCATGGCCCTCGTTCCTTCCATCTCTCGTGTTTCGCAATGGGACTGTGTCTTAGAGTCAAGAGTTTCCATTTCCTCTTGCCTGGCCTGTCTCTGGTTCTGGGCCCCAGGTTAGAGGAGTAGGAGGTTTTTCCAACCCCCACCCCTCACCTAGTGTGGCCTTTCTGTGCTCGGAGGGCCTGGTGGTGGTTTTCCATACCTTCAGCACAAAACAGCTCTGTGTCTTAACCCCAGTCACATCCCACGCCCAGTTGGCCGGGGCTGGGAGGTGGGGGGGGGGGGCGCGCATCCATGCAGGAGGCAGGAGAGGCAGTGACAGCTGTGCCCGGCTGGCCCTCTCCTTCCTGACATACCTGGGCACCGAGGGCAGAGCTGGGCAGTGGCTGGGGTCTCCAGCTACAGGTGCTAGACTCACCCTCCTTATCACTCTATTCGGGGGTCCTCTTTGTACCCCAAGGTCACGTCTTCGTGACCTCCCAATGGGGGCCTTGGCAGCCAGTGCCCCTGGTAGAACCAGCATGTTCTGAGATCTGTCAGAGAGTCCGGACTTTAAGGGCAAAACTCCCCTCACCTCCTGCCCAGTGCTTTCAAGGTCGCCGAGCATCGAGGTCTTGGCTCTTGTCTCTGACTGTGACTCAGTCTCCTGGTGGGGTTTGAGCCTGGGATTTGGGGGCCATGGAGGCAGAAAGCCCTCCCACCCTGCCAAGAGTACCATCCATCCCAAGATGTCTGTGCTGGTTTGCTGGTAGCTCCTTGTACAATTTATTCCAGAAAGGATGGAGGCCAGCTGTTGTCTGGCTCCAGCCGGAGACTGAACCAGAGGAAATGGGCTTGGACTGCAGCCGGAGGGATTTAGGTTAGAGTCAGACAATAAGGAAGGATTTGGGGACAGGTGCTTAGCTCTCAGGAGGATCCTGTAGGGAGCTTTGTAGGGAAGGATGGGGCAAGATCGATGGGCGGCCGCGGGTGGATGGAAAGACCACCTCCTCGGCCAGCCTCCGTGGGCCTGGCCTGGGTGGGAAGGGGTGGCTTATACCAAACAGGCAAGGAGTAGAGAAGCTGCCGCCCTGGGCACAGGATTAATACCACCTCCTAGTTCCCCTGGGCCTTTCTTTTTTAATTAGTGGAGAGGCTTATAGCTTAATCACTTGGTCATCTTAAACAAATTATATTTAATGATAAATGGCTAGGCTTAAAGTCCCTTATCGTCAGAACCGCAGCCCCCAAGGATAGGCAGTTACTTATTATCCGAAGTGGCCAGCCGCAGGCAAAGGGAGAAGGGAAAGGAGGGAAGGGCAGGTGGCGAGGCCCCTGGGTTTTGGGGGGTTTGCCAGGTTGTCTGGGGCATTCTGAGGGGCAAGGGGTAGAGTCGTGTCACCCCCAACCCTTTTCGAGGGTACAGGTGTAGCCTGGAGGGATGACAGTGGCAGGGTCAGGAGCAGGCTTCCTCCCGGCAGGTGGGGGTCTGGGGCCCAGGGCAGGCAGACGTGTCCGGGGGACAGGACTGTCCGGGAACAGGGCTGGCAGCCAGGGCACAGGAGCTTCGTGGGCCAGAGCGTCCTGCCTCCCGCTGCGGGGAGAGCGGGGAGCGGCGGCATGCTCGGGGAGACCCCCCCAGCCAGTGCATGTCCCACCTGCCTAGACACCCCTGCCCGCCCCACTCCCCACCCACTTGCCTCCTTCCTCTGGAATCCTGGTGGTTCCAGAGTCCACAGGGAGCTGACTCACCAGGGCAAGGACCTCTGGGGGCTTTGGCCTTGCAGACGGGTGGGGTAGGCCAGAGGCACTGGAAACAGTCATCAGCCTGTGCTGCGCCCGCACCCGCCAGGGCTCCCCGCCTCATCCAGTGGGGCCAGAGCCCACATGAAATATAAAATGCAGCACTGGCGTGCTCGTGCCCCTGAAGGCGGGTGTCTTGGAGACGCATTCATTTAGGCAAACAGTGAGCACCTCCTAGAGCTGGGTTCAGAACGTCAGGTAGCGGTGAGCGCAGTGGGCTGAGGGGCTGGGAGTGTGGAGAGTTTGCTGTGAGAGTTTGGGTGGTGTGGCCTCTTTGAGGAGAGTGAGCCAGGGAAGGCACCTGGCACAGGGCGTGAGAGCTGCAAGGTACCGTCCCAGGCACCAGTCCTGCAGGTGGTGGACGGAGGGAGGGCATTGCCATCCACGCCTGGCCCAGTGCTCCAGCTCTGAGGCTGTGTGCACCGGGTTCAAACCCTCAGAACGGAGGGTCCTGCCTGGCCCCTTGCTTGATACAGGAAGCAGCAATAGTCAGTGTTTGCTTTTCTTCCTAGTGCTCGTTTCTGGAACATGCCCTGGGTGCCCAGCACCAAGCCGTGCGTCACTTCTCATAATCGGCACCCCACCCCGATGAAGCCATGGTACCCCTATTTTCCAATACGGAAAGTTAAGCTCAAAGAGGTGACAAAATGTGCCCCAGGCAACCCACTAGTGGATGCGGCATCAGGATTTGAACCCAGGTGTGTCTGCTGCAAAGCCAGGGCCTGTCGCCTCTGCCCTCAAGTTGCTCCCAGAGGGCTCCAAACTTGACTTCCATGATGTTGAGTAGACTGGCCATCCCGGTTGGTGTGCCCGGTGCAGATCTGGGCTCAGGAGGACAGGCGGCTGCCAGTGAACCGTGTCTCCCTCGGGTCAGCAGCCCGGGCTGGGGAGATGGTGAGTCAGCAGTCCCCGTGACCTCCCCTGTGGCCTGCTCCAAGGGATGTTTGTAGAAACCTCAAGTGGCCGGTGACTTCCTGTGGTTGCTCCTTGCACCCTACCCCAGAGGGTGAATCTCAGAGGCATCCCCAGGGGTGTGGGGCAGGGAGCACGAGCATGCACTTGCCCTACATGTTACAGGCAGGTCAGACCCGGGGGCGTGACCCCACAGCCCCTGACAGCACTCGGCCACCTCCGTGCACCTGCCTGCTCTGCTGTGACTGGCGTCACCTGGCCCGGTCCTGGGGAGGGGATGGATGGCCGGGGTGTTCTGTGGGCAGGGCCCTCAGCTGAGGCTTAGGGTCTGCTCTGTGCTTTGTCACCAGCTTGCTGTGTGGCTTCGCCGTGTCACTCACCCTCTCTGTAGATAGATTCCTCATCTACAGGGCAGGAGTAGTCGTGTGCTTTTGCCTGGTTTCCCTTCGGGGCCCTGTGTCTGGGTTGGGACTGGGGTGGAGGGGGCGTGGGCGTGCGAGAGGTGGTGAGTGATGCGTGTGGGGCTCGGGGAGGGGGACATGCTGACTCAGGCTCTCCCAACCGTGTCGTGGAGGAGGGAGCTGGGCCAGGAGCCGGATTCGATGCCGGGGGTGGGGTGCTCTCCTCAGAGCTTCCTAAGCCACACGCTTGGGAGGACACTTGGGAGGACGGCCCTGCTCCCTGGTGCCCCACACCCTACGGGGGAAGGGGGAGAGCTGCTCTGTGCCGCCGGACGGTCCCGGCTGGAACAGTTTCCTGTCCCCCTCTCGCACTATCCTCCCACTGCTTGGGAGACTCCTCTTGGCATCCGTCGGGGCAGAGAGGTGTCAGACAACACTGGGCCTGGATTCTGGGAACAAGGAAGGTGACAAAGTCACAAACCCAGGCCCCAGCATCCCAGATAGGTCACGGACACCAGCACAGAACCGTGGACCCAGGCCACGACCACCCTGGGGCAGGCAGCGGTTGTGATGAAGGATGTCCCTCTTGTCATTTAAGCCTCACTGGACATCCTGCCTGCCCTGCATCTTCCTTCAGAAGATGACGTGGAGGTAGATTTTGAGCACGTGGCTCCAGGGGGTCATCTGGTGTGTGTTTGGGGGTTGGAGGGGGGTCTTCCTGCTTCCCAGCCGGTTGTCAGGCAGACTCGTGCTGTGGGGCTGGGGAGGGGACCTTGAGGTCCCCCGTGTCTGCGCTCCCGGGGATTTCCACACAGTGCATGGGCTCGGCCCTCCAGGTGCCTGAGAACGCGTGCTGACTCCCATCCTGAGCCCGGCCCCAGGGCTGCACTGTTTGCTTTAGCCAGGCTGCAGCCCTGCCAGGTCACCAGCCCCCACAGAGCTCTGCCCTGGGCTTGTTCTCACGGGAGGGCCGCCTGGCTGCTAAGGGGGGGTTACCGTCCCATCCTCAGAACAATGGGGACAGGGTCACCTGCCTTGTTTTCTTTGTCCCTCCTGAGGGAGGACAGGGTTCCCAGGCCTGTGAAAGTCGGAAAGCCAGAGGTTTCTGCTGAAAACCTGCTCCCATCTGGCAGGGGCTTGCCCCCGTGCGTGAGACCTCGCTGTGCCTCTGGGCTCAGCAGAGGCTGCTGAGAGATGGCCCGGGAGGGCGGGCAGGGGAAGCCCAGAGGTGGACGGGAGGACAGCCGTGCGCACGGCCGACTCCAGGGGCGGGGCTCGACTCGGTCCCCGACGAGGAGGGAGAGTGGTTTGGGTCTAAGGCAGTGGTTTTGAAACTTGGCTGAACATAATGTTAGAATCACCGGTCCCGGCTCCAGACTATTTCTCTTGGAACCGTGGGGGCAAGACCCGGGCATGAGTATTTTTCTAAGCTCCCCTGATGATGTCAACATGCAATCCAGGTTAAGAAGCAGTCTGGTGACGCCTAACGTGTACAGCGAGGGCGGGAGCAGTGTGCCACTTTCCCACTTGCCTAACGGGTACTTGGGGTTTAACCGAGGTGTGACCAGCTGTGCAGGGCCACCATGGGAGCAAGGGGGCAGAAGGGGGGGAGTGTTTTGTACGCAGCCCCACCTGTGGCGCTGTGGGGCCTGCTCTGGCCAGCTGCCTCCTCCCCGGGCTGAGGGACAGCAGGTCGGCACTGGGCACGTTACTTCAGGGCCCCAAGAGGAGTGTAACCTGCGGTGGGATCCGGGAAAACAGAAAGCAGGCTTGAAGGAGCTGGGGCTGGTGGCCAGGGCGCCAGGCCCCGAGCATGTGGCTGTATTTCTTGAGTGTGCCGTGGAGAAGGGCCTGGGCAGAGGGGCTGGGCTGGGCCCAGAAGTCATGGTTCCAGGCAGAGGGAAATGTGGATTTGAGGGAGGTGTCACCCGCCCCGGCAGGGGGACCCCACAGTCATGGTCCACCCTCATTTTATGGAGGAGGAGGCATCAGAGAGATCAGAGGTCCTGGTAGAACTTGAGCAGAGCCTGGGTCTTCAGACCCCACAGGGACATCCTGCAGCGCCAGTCTCCGGCAACTGCTTTAGCCTGCCTTCCTCCTTCTAGATCTTTCACGTAGGTATTGGAGCAAATCTGGGAACGCAGATAAGCAAAAGAGAAGTTAATGAAGTCCCCTGTGCAGCAGCCCGTCTCTGGTCTCAGGGAAGACAGGTCGGGTCGCTGCCTCCAGCCCCAGCTTCTGCTCCTCCCTGGGGACAGACAGAGTGGGTGAGCTGGCCTGCAGCTGGCGCAGGCGTTGGGGTGGCACTGTTGGGCCTTCGCCAGTACCTTTGCTCGTAAACTGCGGCTGCCCTCCGAGCCACACCCTGGTCACCTGGCCCGAGGCGAGAGGGCAGCGGGGAAAATACCAAGAATTCCTTGTCTCTGCCACGCGCACGCCCTCCCGAGACAGGAAGATGGAAGGGCCGAGCCCGGCACCCCCATCGCCCTCCGCTGAGGCAGCACCGCACGGCAGATGCACTTCTGGAACTTAGCGAGAGCCGTGCCCAGGTCAACAGAGTACCTGTGGGCGGGGCCCAGGCATCGTATTTATTTAAATTCCAAGGTGGTTCCACTGGGCAGTGCAACCTGGGCTGAGAGCCACGATGCCTGTGTGGTACCCAAGCCTCAGTTTCCTCATCTGAAAGCAATCCCAGCACCCCTGCTCCCACCCCCCAGTTAACCGTAAGGGAATAGTTTGAGGAGTTGGGTTGTTCTGGGGTGGAGAGTGAAAGGGAGTGGTGATAACTGAGAGCTTGACCACTAGAGTTTCCAGTTCTTGAATTTGCCTTGGGAATAAGAGGGTTAACAGGTGGACACGTCCTCCCAGAGGGCTAGCCTGTCAGCTGGGCAGACAGCTGCCCGCCAGCCCCTCCCTCCCACTCCCTTCTCCAGCGTCATGGGAGCTGAGCCCTTTCCCATCCTCCCTTTATCTGTTCCTAAGTTCCTTGGTGCTATAAAATTTGAAAACCATCATATTAAGCCCAAACTGCAAATATTTGCCTAAAAGGTGCCCGAGATAGGTTCACTAATTTCCTTCTGCCTGTCCGGCTGAGAGCTCCCCCACTGGGCTCCCCACACAGAGGGGTTCCTCGCTGGAGACCAGGTGGACAGACAGACCGGACGCACTCAGGGGCCAGTGGCGTTCTGCTGCGCGGCGAAGCTGGGGCTGGGAGGGGTTGGACACGTGTGCAGAGATGCCGCCTCCCGTCTGCTCCTGGCCTGGCTCACCTGGGAGGTTGGGGGGGCAGTGGTGGCATTCCCTTCCCTCAGCAGCCTGCCTAACTTGCTTGGCTGGCTGGGAAACTGGTCAGGGTAGCTGGGAGCCTCTGGGGTCAGCAGTCAGGGCGAGCCTTCTGCGTATGGGCCGGCATCTTGGGCGTGTCCGTTTCCCCCTACCCCTGACTCCCAGCTGTCAGGTGAGGGTGACCTGTGGAGCCACAGTCCTCCATCCCTTCTCCCGAGTGCCTTAAAGGAGCCAGTTCATTAAGCTGAGAACGTTCAGTTTTCTCTGTTAAAACAGGAAGTGGTGGGAAGAGGTGGCAGGTGTGAGGAGGGTTGGGAACAGTGTCTCCTCTTGTCACCCAGTCCTGTCCTCCAAGCACAGGCCTGTAAACCCCTGGCCCTTCTCTACCCCCATCCAGGGCATGCCAGTCCCTCTGGTTTAGCCTTGGGGGCGCATGGTCTTTGCTCCTGGGTCAAATCGCCACACGGACTGGAGTCACAACACTGGTTGCAGGTGCGTTTATCCAGTGCCTACCTGGAGACTTGCTGCCAGCGATGGAGACACCCCCTCCAATGCAACCCAGATCCCACCTTTCCCATGAGCACAGGTCTGCACCTGTGGCTTCCTAGAACTCAACCTGAGCTGCAGTGGCCTTGCTATACCTAGGATTGATCAAGTGTCCTCAGAGAGGAGGGCTTTAAGGTTTCAGTAAGGAAAGTGCCTGGCTGGAAGCAAAGTTTCAATCCACATTGACTGTTCTATTCCTTTTCCTGCTCTCAGCACTTCCACTGCCTTGGTGCAGAGTTTCCAGAGGGGACAGGCCTCCCTACCTGCAGGAAGGACAATCCCAGCCATCCCAGGGGCCCCTCCTAGCACCACTGCTGCTTGCTCTGTCGCCTTGACCCCCTTCCTCGGGGCTCTCTCTGCCCCCCCCTCGCCTCGCCCCTCCTCAGCTCCCGGCCCTCTGCCCTGTCTTCCTAGCCTGGTGAGCCCCCACTCTCCACCCAAGGCCAGCTGAGTGCTGGGGGTTTCAGCAGGCCCCTGTGAGCCCCACCGCTGCTGGGCTGAGCCTCTTTTTCCTGCCCCCTTGCTAGATACAGGCCTCCCCCTTGTTGCTGATGAATTATTTAAAAGCCAACTACAGAGCAACGCTGGGAGATGTTGGGGATGAAGGGGCACCAGAGGGTAAGTTAGTTGAGCTAGAGCGTATACCCTCATTTAGTCATTTATTTATTCACACATTTAAAAAGTATTTGTTGAGCAGCTATTAACATTATATGCCAGGCAGTGGGAACATAGCAGTGGAAAAGAAAACAGAGAAAAGTCCCTGCCCTCGTGGAGCTTACGTTCTAGGGGAGTCTCTGCATTCCTGCGGGTATGTCCCACGCCGCTGCCTGGCATGTCACTTCACCTGCAGCGGGACGCCCGCCCGCATCCCCCTTCCCCGGCTATAGATGGTACAGTGGCTGAGAGCCACACCACCTGGGCTTCTGTCCCAGCTCCGCCACTCACTAGCCGTGTGACCTTGGGCAAGTGCCTCTGTTTCCTCATCTCTGAAATGGGGACAACAGTAGTATCCGCTTAACAGGGTATGAAGATTCCGTGAGCTAAGTGATGTAAAGTGCTTAGATCAGTGCCTGTCTTCACAAGTGCTCCAGTATCCGCTTTTATTCAAATGTCAACTTATCCTCTGTGAAATGAGGACAAATAAGTGATGCCCACCCCTTCACGAGGGTGAGGAGGTAGCTAGGAGGACCACACGAGAGGAATGATACGTTTCTAATACCTTCCAGGCCAGAGGCACCGAGTGAGCGCCGATGGAGTGGATTATGGGTTGGTGTGGCCAGGGATGGTAAGGGAGGCTGACCTCGTGAACCAGCCAAGGTCCGTGGGCCCAGCGGGGCTGCAGTCGGGCATGATTGCCGAGGCTGCGTGCTGCACGAGCAGGAGAGAGTTCTGTGATCCGGGAGTGGTGGTGGCTGGGGGAGCTGGAGGCCCCCCCCAGCCCTGCCTGCCGCGCATGTAGGCGGGCATCGTGTCCCAAAGCCCTGGATGTGCCCACATGTCAAGATGAGTTTCTCCAGAAAGGGGACACCCGGTGATTGCTGCTGGAAGCCTTGGGTCCTCGAGGGAGGAGGGGGTGTCTGGGAACCCCGCTTACGTGGGCAGGGAGCGCCTGGGAAGGTGTGTCAGGGCAGCTGGCTGACTGAGGCTCTGGGCAAGGGTGTCGCTCGCTGGAGGGCTGGCCGGAGCGGCTGGACTGGTTTAGGGCACTGTTTTCTCAGCTGGTGAAAGGGGCGGAGGTATGCACAGGCCTTCTTCCTGCAGCCTTTATAGGGACAGGGGATAGGACACAGCAGTTGGGTCCCAGATGGGCCTGGCTTCCAGTCCCGGCCTTACTGCTTGTAGCACTGCAACCTCGGGCTACCTCCTCAACCTCTCTAAGCCTCAAATCCTCATTTGTAAAATGGAAAAAATGATAGTATCTTCCCAGCAGGGTTCCGTCCTCATTAAATGAGCTAAAGGCACATAAAATGCTTAGTGTAGCACTTGGCACATAGTAAGCCCTCAATAAATCACAGCTGCTTTACGACGAGGGTGACAGAGACAGGGAACTCTATTCTATCCCCAAACAAGAGCTGGGCCCGGGCTGTGCACGGGCTTCCCTTCTCCCACCGCGCTCCCGGCTTGTACGGAAAAGGAAAATATTGTCTTGTATGACTTTGGGAGCCAAGTTAAAGAATCCTGCGAGTGAACAAGGGCCGCCTCCTCCCGCGAAAGCTGTTTCCCTAACCCCGAGGACGGGACACCTTGTCTAACAGGGTGTTTGCCTGGCTCTCCCGTGTCCCTCCCCATAACCCACGGGTGGCCTCAGCCCCGGGTCAGCTTCTCTGTTCTGGGGGACCGGTGAAGGTCTCCTCCTCATCCTGCCTGACCCCAGCCGTGATCAGTCCTGTGTCCCAGCCAGAGCCTCAGCTGCTCGTGGTGGGAATGGGGAGCTGGCACCCCAAGTTCATATCTGGACCTCGGCTTCCCGAGCACAGTTTTCTCCCCTGCCAAGTGATCACAGGAAGAGCTAGTTAGGTAATATACGTGTAAACGGCCCAGCAAGGGGCGTATGACATGCCGCAGCACTAATACTATCACTCCCCCCAGCACTGTGGTGGGACCAAGCTGACTCCCAGGTCAGCTGCTGGGGAGCCACGGGCAGGGGGGGACAGGGACACTGGGGGCGCCCACGGGGTGAGCAGAGCAGTAGGGGGCAGGGAGGCTTGAAGTTGCAGACTTGAAGCCACACAAGCCTACAGCCTAGCCCAATTCTGCCAGGTAACCTCTCTCCTCCCAGTGGGCGTAATTGCTACCACTGGGACTTTGCAAGGATTGGTGGTGCGCCCAGCCCCAGAGAGCGAGGGCCCTTGGGAATGCCGGCCTACCGCTGGGTGACCGCGCAGAGATCAAGGAGATCACGGGAAAGTGAGCCACTGCCCAAAGGGTAAAAGGCAGGAAGCCCAGCTCCCCACCTTGCCACACTCCCAACCTTAGTGTCTTCTTGTTTGATGTCTCCTTAGCACCTGCTAAATGATTCTCAGATGGCAGGTTACCTTTGTCCCAGGGGGAGCAGTGGTGGCATTGTGGGAGCGGCTGTCCTGTGAACTGCAGGGCCTTCAGCATCTCCGGCCCCTGCCCACTTAATGCCAGCAGCACTTAGCCTGTCACCCACTGGAATAAACGCGTGGGGAGGGCAGGGGTCCTGTTCATTCACGGCAGTATCCCCAGCGCCTAGAACAGCTCCTTGCACATACAACACCCCCCTCGGCGTCTCCAAACACTCCCAGAAGGCACAGCCACCCCCGGTTGAGAAACTCCTGTTCCAGTCATACCTTCAGCATACCTCTGATGGGAGACGGTCATCCCTGGTCTCAATATTTTCATTATCAGAAATCAAATATTGATTACTGCAAAGGGTAGCCCATTGTGAGATAGCTTGTTCTCTGTAAAAGCCAGCCCCATTCCTTCTGGGGCCTTGGCCTTGGTTAATACACTGTCTGACACCCAGAGTGGAACAAGGTGCCCCACATGTGGCCTGACCCTGCAGGGAACAATGGGCTCGTTACGTCCCAGCCCTGGGTAGACCTGGAGTTGACATGGCCTGAGATTGCATTTACTCTTGGCAGCCACCCTAGTGTTTATTGGTTCATGGTCAGCTAAAACCCAAGGACTTTCCTCTTTGATCCCATACTAGTCTTTTCCAATCCAAAGAGTAAGATTTGAAAATTTAAAAGGACACTCGAGACTTGTTAATTCTGGCCCCTGTTTCTAGTCCAGATGATTTTTGAGTCTCAGTACTGCCATTGCCACGTGTTGGCTATTCTTCCCATCGCATGCTTATCCCCAGTTTTGCATCCTCTGCACGTTGCGTTGCTAAGCCAGCTCTGTCCTCACGGTGCTGCTGATTAAAACATCGAAGAGGCCAGGCATGATTATGGAGACCTTGGTCTTGGTCGATAATGATCAGTACTTCCTGAGGTTGTCTGCCTTTGAATGGACCCAATTAATCCTCACTTCCCCCCACGCTTCTCTGTCTTGTCCACATGAATATCTTTAAATCCATCTGCTAGCTGCCTTGCTGATATCTAGATTTATCGCGTTCCACAAAACTTCAAGGCTTTGCAGCAACTCTGGAGAAGGAGATGCACTCAGCTGAGCATGACTGGGTCTCGGTGAATCTGCGTTAGCTCCTAGTGCCCACCACTTCCTCTTCGGAATGTTCCAGACACTCTCCTCTCCCCATTCAGAAGTTTGCAAGAGTTCAGGTTTGTTTTCCAAGTCTCTGGAATCCACCCTTTTCCTTGTTGTGAAAATAGGGACAGCTTGTCTTCTGACATCTTTCCTGTGCCCCACGGTTCCATGGGAATGACCAGAGGTGGTGCTGCAGTGTCACCTCTGGTCAGTCATTCAGTTTGCTTTTCACGGTGTCCTCGTGTGCCCTTTCCATGTGTTTTCGGCTGTCCAGTTGCAGATTACGTCCGAGATAACAGGTGGAGGCTACAGGGGAGCCGAGTGGGTCTGCGTTCTCCACCATCTGCTTGACATTAGCACCCAGGGCCCCGGCACTTCCTCATTCTCTTGCTCCAGACGCAGATTTGATGTTTCCAAAAGCCCGCCGGAGGGTCCTTGGTATTTACGTTCGCCCTCCCGTCGGCCTGTTAGTGTTTAAGTGTCCTGGTTCTCGCGTGTGCGGGTGGCCTGGCTGGGTGGACCGTGGCTCTCTGAGGTGCAGAGTCTGATGTGACAGGTCCTGCCTTTCCACGTTGCAGCTGCGCCACCTTCTCAGCCTCAGAGATGCTCCGGAAATGCCGGCAGGACGCAGGGCAGGGGCCGTGTGGTCTGATGGTTTGTGAGACAAGTCTGTCATCACGGGAAATTCTTCACCCAGTACCCAGATCTGTTAACAAGGGCCGCTGCTGCCTGTGTGAACTGCACATTCCTTCAGAACAACCCACCCTTCCCCCTTTTCCCCACCGAACCCCAGCCATGCCTTGGATGGGTTAGAAATAAGGTTTGGTGGTCTCCCTCCTGTTCCATCCCTCAACTCCTGCCTCCGCTCCCTCCATCCTTGTCTTGATTTTTGTAGGGAATTTGAATGCCTAGGCTCTGGACTGGATGACCCATCCTGGGGCCCTCCTTGGGGACAGGACTCAAACCCCAGACTTAGAGCTCCTTCTTATGGGGCTTCTGGGGTCCAGGCTCTGCTAGCTGATAAAGCCCCATTGGTAGGTAAATGGGGTAAATGATGGGCAGAGCTGAAGGAAGGGGCAGAGTCAGAGACTAGTCAGATGGAAACAGGTTGGGCCATTGTCAGTATTGCTAGAGCAGGTAAAGCCATCCCTGGGGAGGGATGTCCGGGATGTCCCCAGGTGGCCTCTCACCTACTGTCCACACTTGGAAGCTCTGTGGGGACTGACAGCACAATTCTGAGTCACCCTGAAATGTATTCACCGCCTTCTGGTCTGTCCTTTCCCAGACAATTGCTGAGCCCAGGGCAGAGAGAGAGGGATACAAGGAAGAGAGGGAAGTAGGAGCCTGTGGGGGAGGGGGTGGGTTGGAATCCTCAGCATGGGCGCGAGGACCTGCTGATTTGCTTGCCCCCAGAGGACAGTCCAGAGGCACTGAGCTGCCCTCGGCAGGTATCCTGCAGTGGGCTGAAGGGTGTCTGGGAATCCCTCCCCGGCCAGCTCCGAACTTGGCCTCTGCAGGCAGAACACTGTCTATGGAGGGCTGAGTGGGGCGTAGGGGACCTCCCGTGAGTCTGCATCACATCTGCCGCCCTTGAGAGGCAGAATAGTCTAGCCCAGCGCTTCTCAAAATGTGATCCCTGGACCAGTAGCATCAGCAATCACCTTATTAGAAATGCCCCTTCCCAGACCTGTGGAATCAGAAACTCGGGGGGTTTTGTTAGGTCATGCTAGTAAGTTTGAGAAGCACTGGCTCCGTGAAGGAATGAACTTGGGGGCCCGATGGTCTGGGTTCATATCCTTACCAGCTCTGTGACCTTGGGCAAAACCTCTCTGATCCTCTAAAAAATCTTTCATCTGTAAAATGGAGACATTTATAACTGCCACCTGGTTATTGTGATGATTACACGAGAGTGCGAACAAGGGGTTTGATTCAGTGCTGTCACTTGGAAAGCATCTGTGTGGGCTCCGCTCCAAGCTTTAACGTCTGTCTGTCTGTCTGTCTGTCCCTTCTTTTCAGGTAGTCTCTGATGCTGCAGGACAGGGCGTGGCCATCACAGGGAACCAGACCTTCAACAACTGGAACTGGCCCAACGCGATGATTTTTGCAGCCACGGTCATCACCACCATTGGTAAGTCTTCTGGAACCTTTAGTAGGATACCCAGTCCCACGCCTAGCTCATTGGAACCTTATAGGAGCCCAGCTCGCCAGGGGTAAAGTGAAGCCAGATGCACGCTGTCCTTTTGACGCCTCCCTGGGGATTCAGTAAGTGCTTGGTGACTAGCTCTGCCTGGGAGGCTGTCTCCATGAGGCCTGACCTGGGCTCTTTGAGCAGGGACGATGAGATAGCTGATACCCAGAGCCTTGTGGGAGACTGAGCAGGCTGCTCACGGCATAGACCCAGACCCTGCTCCCTCAGCAAGCTAGTTTTTCATTCCAGTTCTCTATGGCAGCATCGTCAGCCAGCCCAGAAGTTGTCGGCTCAAAACACAACTTATCTTTCACCGTTCTGGGGGTTGACTGGGCTCAGCTGGCCACCTCTTGCTTGGGCTGTCCAACGTGGTGGTGGCCAAACAACGGCCGGGTTGGAGTCGTCTGAAAGCCCGGCCAGCCTGAGGGCTCCTCCCATGCCAGGTTTGTCAGTTGGTGCTAGCTGGTGGCTAGGAGCACAGCTGGGAATGAAAACACAAGGCCCCCTCGTGTGGCTCGGGCACTGCACGGCGTGGCAGCTGGGCTCCAAGAGGGAAACCCCAGAGGGAGCATGTCCAGGGAACCAGGAAAAGCTACAGAGTCTTAGACCTTGTCACGTCTGCTGCCTCGACCGCTTCCATGGGCAGAGCCCGAGTCAAAGGGAGGAAGACTGGACTCTGCCTTGATAGGAGCAGTTGCATAAGAAGGAAGGGAGTTGAGAATGGTCTCTGGAGACTGGCAACCACCGTACCTCCAGGGCGTCTGCGTGGAGAGGGGCCTCTTCTGGTTTGCACAGCAGTGCCGTATGGATCATGGGAGACCTACCTGTGGTTGGTAGAGGCACAGTCCCTGCTCCCAGTTTGATAGAGGAGACATAGCCCGTGCCGTCATAATTGCTTTGTTGTTTTTTTTTAATGTATTTTATTTATTTTTTTATTTTTTGAGACAGAGTCTCACTCTTGCCCGGGCTAGAGTGCCGTGGCGTCAGCCTAGCTCACAGCAACCTCAAACTCCTGGGCTCAACCAATCCTCCTGCCTCAGCCTCCCAAGTAGCTGGGACTACAGGCATGCGCCACCATGCCCGGTGAATTTTTTCTATTTGTGTTTTTAGTTGGCCAATTAATTTCTTTCTATTTTTAGTAGAGACGGGGTCTTGCTCTTGCTCAGGCTGGTTATAATTGTTTTGTAAATGATCATGATCAGGGAGTGATCAAGGGAAATATTACTTAAGTACTGATATTAGGTCAGTATCTCTTGATCTTAGAGGACGCGCCCTGAGCTGGGGTGTGTGTGTGCGTGCGTGTGCGTGTACACGTGTACATGCAGTGGACACAGGCTCAGTGTGTGTCCAGCCCTCCCGCTGTGGCTGTCCCGACCTCACTCTCTCCGTCCCCAGGCTATGGCAACGTGGCTCCCAAGACCCCCGCTGGTCGCCTCTTTTGCGTCTTCTACGGTCTCTTCGGGGTGCCGCTCTGCCTGACGTGGATCAGCGCGCTGGGCAAGTTCTTCGGGGGACGAGCCAAGAGGCTGGGCCAGTTCCTCACCAAGAGAGGCGTGAGCCTGGTATGTCCCCAACCCTCAGAGGTGGGCAGAGATAGGGGGACGTGACAGGTGAGGGGAGGACGGGAAGGCTCCAAGAATCGGACAGGGCGGGGGTGTTAGGACAGATGGCAAGAGGGCATCGTCAGAGCTCTCCGGGTCAGGCTGGGAGCACCCCTCCCTCCGCCTTTCCCAGTGGGAAGCCTCCCCGGCCGGGTGCCCAGCTGGCCACCCCCCAGCTGCCTCCCCGGCCCTCTGGGGCCACTGCTGGGCTTCTCAAGTCTCCACTGGTGTCTGACTTGGCCTCTTTCCTCCCGGTCAGCGGAAGGCGCAGATCACATGCACGGCCATCTTCATCGTGTGGGGCGTCCTGGTCCACCTGGTGATCCCGCCCTTTGTGTTCATGGTGACCGAGGAGTGGGACTACATCGAGGGCCTGTACTACTCCTTCATCACCATCTCCACCATTGGCTTCGGCGACTTCGTGGCCGGTGAGTCCTTGCCTCTGCCTCCCGTCTTGTCTCTCTGCTCCTGCAGTTCCAACGCAGCAGACCCTTGTTGGGGGCCTGGTAGGCGTCCCGTGTTCTGGGCACTTCTCCCACCCAGCGGGGTCCTCAACCCACCCCGCCAGTTGTAAGAGGAAACTGAGGCACAGAGTAATTGCAGTAGAGTCTTTTCTCGCTCATTCCCTTTATCGTATATGGCTTTCCCCCTTCTCCTTTTCTCTCTGTTCAGGCTCTCATCTCCTCCTCTGTTCTCCCCTGACTCCTGAGCTTGGGTTCCTGGAGGGCTAGGAGTAGGGCCTTCGGCCCGCAGGGTTTGTGCTTGTCACGCAGAAGCCCCTCACCACCCCCCTGGTCCCAGCAGCCTTTCGTCCTCAGGGGGGCTGTCCTGGAGCTTCGCTCTTGGCACAGGCAGCTTAAAGACAAGGGAGGCCTTCTCCCCGGCTGCCCTGCCCCTCAGCCCTGCCCCTTCCCCCTCCTCCTCTCCTAATCCAGGGAGGCGGTAAGATTCTTTGGCCCCTTTGTCTGAAGGCCTGCGACCAGCTGGCCCCAGCCACGCACATACTTGAGCCTGTGGCCTGCGCTGCATCTGGGTTCTTAATCTTCTTGACACCCTCTTTGGCCCTGTTGACCTCGGCTCTGCTCCAGGGGCCTCTGTTCTCCACCCCTCCCACTCCCCAGAGGGCAGGGGGAGGTCGCCAGCCTTATGTCCCTTGTATGTGGAATCTGGGAGGGTGTAGCTTGAGCATGTGGGAGGAACAGGCAAAAGAGGCACACTCCACTGTCCCAGCAAACCTGGCCTGCTGCCCTGGGAGGAGGCACAGCCCTGCCACCGTATAGCCCCTGGGCCCCAGAGCAGGTGGGAAGAAGCCTTTTGTATGAGGGAAGGGCAGCAGAATATTTAACTGTACTTTCTCAGCTTCAGCAAGACACCAAACCTCAGCCCTCAGTTTTCTCATCTGTAAAACTGGTAAAAATAATGGCGCCCACCACATAGGATGGTGGAAAACTAGTTATTACTCGTGAGTACTGAGGGTAGGGCCTGGCCGTGTTAGTGTGTGCCTTCATCATAGTCATCATCAGACTCTGTGCTGGGGGCCTTGGGCGGGACTGACAGCACCCCTCCGCTGGAGCCCCTGTCCTGGGGGACGGCTAACCTACGCGGGAGGCAGCCCCTCTGTCCAGTCAGAGGGCGGAGATGGGAGACAGAGCAGAAAGGCTGGAAATGTTAAGTCGTAAGAGAAATCTCAGATGACCCTGGGGCGTAGCAGAGCCATCGGAGCTGGGAGGGTACCGGGAAGGCCCCTGGAGCCAGAAGGGGATGAGTGGACAGAGTTCCAGGCCAGGAGGAGAGCCAGGTCCAAGGAAGACAGAAACGAGAAGTTGGGGAGCAGACCAGACCTCCCAGGGTCTGGGAATACGGTCCAGAATATTTCCTGCCAGGGTCAGCGCTGCCTGGGTCGCCTCCACCTGGCCATCAGCCCCGTGCATGTTAAACAGTGCATCCATCCCGGCTGTGAGGGTGCCTGTGGCCCCTCCCGTCATTTCCACCCGTTCAGTCTTTAACCGGCTGTGACATACACACACCGCAGCTGGGGACAGTAGAATAACGGACTGCGATGCAGCTACTCGTGACCTGCGTCTTGACCTGTGTGTTGGTTACGTCTCCAGTTTCCCAAGGCCCCTTGAACTTCCCTCAAAAAGTCACTGCCCTTGATTTTTGTAGTTGAAGAAACTGAGGCTCAGAGATAGGCTGGTGGCTGGGAAGGGGGGCCTTGAGTGACGGTCCCAGGCGCTCAGGGAAGACAGGGTGACACAGGCTCTGGAACAGGCCCCCTTCTGTGCCCGGGCAGGACGCCTGCTCAAATAGCACAGCGTGGCTCTTGCACGTTTCCGGTCCCTGCTGACCCTTCCTGACCCCTGGGCTTCCTGTCCTCTTAGGTGTGAACCCCAGCGCCAACTACCACGCCCTGTACCGCTACTTCGTGGAGCTCTGGATCTACCTGGGCTTGGCCTGGCTGTCCCTCTTTGTCAACTGGAAGGTGAGCATGTTTGTGGAAGTCCACAAGGCCATCAAGAAGAGGCGGCGGCGGCGGAAGGAGTCCTTCGAGAGCTCCCCCCGCTCCAGGACAGCCCTGCAGGTGGCGGGCAGCGGGGCCTCCAAGGACGTCAACATCTTCAGCTTTCTGTCCAAGAAGGAGGAGACCTACAACGACCTCATCAAGCAGATCGGGAAGAAGGCCATGAAGACGAGTGTGGGTGGGGAGAGGGGCCCGGGCCCGGGACCGGGGCTGGGGACTCAGGGCGGCGGGCTGCCAGCCCTGCCCCCTTCCTTGGCGCCCCTGGTGGTCTACTCTAAGAACCGGGTGCCCAGCTTGGAAGAGGTGTCACAGACACTGAGGAGCAAAGGCCACGTGTCGAAGCCACCCAGCGAGGAGGCTGGGACGCGGGTCCCCGCGGACGGCTCCGCGGCCCCCGAGGAGCTCAGTCACCAGCTGGACCGCATCAGCGAGGAGGGCGAGCCATGGGACGCCCAGGACTACCACCCGCTCATCTTCCAGAACGCCAGCATCACCTTCGTGAACGAGGACGCTGGCCTCTCAGACGAGGACACCTCCAAGTCCTCGCTGGAGGACAACCTGGCGGAGGAGGAGGGGCCTCCCCAGCAGGCGGAAGCCGAGGCGCCCCTGGGCATGGGCGAGTTCCCCTCCTCGGACGAGTCCACCTTCACCAGCACCGAGTCTGAGCTCTCCGTGCCCTACGAGCAGCTGATGAACGAGTACAACGAGGCCAGCAGCCCCAAAGGCACGTGAGGCAGGGCCGGCTCCCCACCCACCTGGACGGCTTCTCTCCCCTCACCCGGGGTGTCCTGTCATGGCTGGGACCCCTGGCCCCTGGTGGGGGGCAGCCCTGGAACTGGGAGTGGGGGGCCAGGGGCCTTTTTACCTTCCATCCCCTCCAGCCAGTGCTACCGATGGCAGTGGCACCTGCCCAGGACAGGGCCTCTGTCCTCCCGCTGACTGTACCCCGGCTGCGGGGGCATCTGTCCTGAGCTTGGCTGGTGCATGCGATGATTCACAGACCCGCGGCTGGCAGGACAGGCGGGCGGGTGACCCCGAGTTGGCCTGTGCCTGCCTGGGCCTTTGCCCCGTCACTTGGTTGAATGTCACGGTTCTCTGAGGCCAAGGCCTCGGCTATTTGAGTGCACCAGTATTACTGAGCAACTTCTGCGGGCTGGTACTGAGCTAGACGTTTCGAGAGGGAGGAGGGCGCGTGAGACCCGGTTCTGCCTTTGGGAGCTCTAAAGAAAGGGTTTGGGGAGGTACAGCTGTGACATGGGGGCCAGGCATTTCAGCACCTCGGCAGTAGCAGCCCCGTCTCCCCTCCGGCCTAGGGCCTGCTGCGGAGGGCGGTAGAGCAGAGGCTGCTCGGGGAAGGAGAGGCAATGGTGGGCAGGGGCTGCAACGGTTCCAACTCGAAGGACCTGGAGCAAGTCCAGCGTGGGCCCAGGTCTCAGTCTGCCCGACCCAGAGCCCTGCTCCCTGTCTCAGGCCAAGCGATGGCAGATGCAAGGCTTTCTGCCCCCCTGCCCCCCAGGTGGTAGGAAGGGAGGGTGGCAGGGCATGGCCACTGGAAGCTGGGCCTCCCGGGGCTGCGGGGCGGGGAGCTGCGGGCCCAGCTCTGGCCATTCTGCCCTCACCCTTCCTGGAAGTGCCCGCCTCACCTCCTGGTCTGAGGACCCACACTCCCCATCGTGCTGTCTCCTTCCGCGTGCCCAGAACAAGGACCTCGCTGTCCTCTCCTCCTCCCATCATGGGCGGGGGGTGGGGGGGGTGAGGCCAAATTGCTCTTGGCTCACGGATGGGCAGTGGCCAAATATGTGAATCCAGCTCCTCTCTCCAGCTCCTGTTATCATGCGTGCGCGCATGCATGTGTGCATGTGTATGTTCGTGCATGTGTAACAAAGGAAAGGGTTTGGGCTGGAGAGCAAAAGATAATGTGAAGCTATACCCGGACTCTTTCTAGCGAGGGGTGGGCAGACTCGCTGCTGCTGAAGCCCTCGGGGTCTCCGTGATGCCCACCCTGTCCTGAATGTTTCTGTTATTTTTTTAAATGAACTGCTGTTTTTATATACCTGGAATCTGTCGTAGGCCTCAGAGCCAGTGGTTAAAGCACAGGGTCCCGAGGATTGGGATGTCCAGTGTCCACCCTGCGGGCCTGCCCTGGTGGCCTCAGCCAAGGCCATGACATCGAGGGCCAAGTCCCCCTGCAGAGCTGGGGAGGGACGCAGGTCTGCAAGTGAGCCGAGGTGGGGAGGCGGGGGGGTCCGTCGCAGGCGACTGGATGCCGGGCGGGGGCCGGTGACCACAGCTCGCAGCCCCTCCCCCACACCGCGCTCTGCCCCTCTGCTGCAGGGGCACACGGGGCCAGCCTCCCCCAGACATGTGAAGACTGTGATGGGCGTGTGTCTACCCCCCGCCCACCCTCTGGCCATTGCGGGGGGCTGGAAGGGGAGCGACCTCGTATTTTCTGTGAAACGTTTTAACGAGCTTGTCTTATTGGCTGTCCTGGAATGGCACACACTGTATGTACATACTGGCAATGACGTCAAATGTAATTTATTTTAACATTTTTACAATAAAACGTGAGGTGAACAGGCCGGCTTGTGCATGCTGTGGGGGGGGGGGGGGGGCAAAGGGCGACTGGCTTGTGGCCCCTGAGCAAGGGGGGGGGGGGACGCTGGGAGCGTCCACAGCGGGCAGGGAGGACTCGGGACAGGCCAGGGGCAAGAGGATTGGGGTGGTCTAGAAGGGAGAAGGCAGCGGGGAGGGGTGTAGAGAGAGAGGAGAGGCGGTAGGAGGGGATGGGGGAGGAACAGCACAAGGAGGTCCAGGCCTCAGGAGGGACTCAAAGGAGGGAGAGGTAGGGAATGATGGTGACAAGCTTGTGTCACCAGCGTGCCACACTCAGTAACATGTGCATGAGCTCATCGGACCTTGCAGCAGCCCTGTGAAGAAAGACCAGGGAGGAAACAGGTTGTTTTGTGTGAAATCTCAGTAAAAATGGTGAGTCCAGATTCAAACCCAGCAGCGCACAGCCAGGTCTGTTCCCCCAGCCACCATGGAGAGGAAGAAGGCAGCCTGAGGGCTTGTGCACCCCAACTCTGGAAAGGGCTCCCGTCTCCAGGTAGGGGGACCAGAGATCGTCCGAGAAGAGGAGGCCTTGTGAGCCCAAGGGGTGGGCAGAGGTCCATGGAGCCCGGCGTGGGCGCGGCGGCCAGGAAGAACGTCTGCAGCTGTCCAAGGCAGGCTTTGTCAGCCTTCGGCTCTGCGGGGACTGGCCCCTCCCGTCACAGTTGCAGGGCCCCCTGCCCAGTGCCACATAGGATGATTTTTGAGTCTACTGGGGAGAAAAGTTGTATGATTTCGGGAGTGAACCACATTTTTCATAAGGGCATGGATGCGTTTACAAAGAATCATGTGTATTTACCAACCAGTTCTATCTACACTACTTGATGCCATCCTCCCTCTCTGCTGACACACCCCTTCTTCCCCTCCCCCTTCCTCTCTCAGGTTCGCTGGTTTGGGGTCAGCCCCTTTCAGCCTCTATTTAGCCCTTGGCCATCTGACGAAGCCCTTTGACAAGCCCAGCTCCGAGCACCCACGGCCCAGGTCCGTCTACCGTAGAGAGGAGGGCTCAGAAGGTGACTGTCCCAGGGCACACAGCTGACTGCAGGCTGAGAGCACAAGCTGACAGCTGGGGTGGAGGTGTGGCCTTGGAGGGTCACTGGCGAGCTCAGTCTGGAGCTTTTGGAGTGAAAGGTGGAAGGTGGGGGAGGCAGGACAGCAGATGGAACAAAGAGTGGGCCCAGGAGGTCCCACATTCCTGGGGGGTCGTGAGCAGAGGAGGGGTGCCGTGGGGCGTGGTGAGCATCCCAGCATAGTGCTGGAGAGCTGGAGGGCAGGTGGGAGGTGGAGGAGGCAGGTGAGCTGGCCCCAGGTGGCCGGGAAGTCACTGGAGAGGACCCTGGCAGGGACATCCTTTTGTGGGAACCAGTGATTTATTTACAATCCAGGTCCAAGAGAACTGGGTAAGTGAGACCCACAGACTCCCTGGGGTCCTCACGTGGAGGCAACACTCCTACTCCAGTGGGCCCATTCCCCCAGGCCCTCGTCCCGGCCTTCCTGTCCTAGCGGTAAGCCAGCACCACCTGCACTCTCCATGAGTTTGCTCCATCAGTGCTTAGGGAGCGCCGGCTGTGTACCAGGCTCTGTTCTGGGCACTTGGAATGCCACGTGTGTGCATGGACGAAATCCCTGCATTCATGGCTCTGACGGTCTTTCCTTTTCTTTTTTTTTTTTGAGACAGAGTTTCACTTTATTGCCCAGGCTAGAGTGAGTGCCGTGGCGTCAGCCTAGCTCACAGCAACCTCAAACTCCTGGGCTCAAGCAATCCTGCTGCCTCAGCCTCCCAAGTAGCTGGGACTACAGGCATGCGCCACCATGCCCGGCTAATTTTTTCTATATATATTTTAGTTGGCCAATTAATTTCTTTCTATTTATAGTAGAGATGGGGTCTCGCTCTTGCTCAGGCTGGTCTCGAACTCCTGAGCTCAAATGATCCGCCCACCTCGGCCTCCCAGAGAGCTAGGATTACAGGCTTGAGCCACCGTGCCCGGCCGGTCTTTCCTTTTCTATGCTGTCATGTCTAGCCATTTTTCACAGTCTATGACATGGTATTCATGCCCTGTTCATGTCCCTCAAGACTCTTTTATTTTTATTTTTTTATTTTTAAATTTATTTTTTCTTTTTTCTTTTTTCTTTTTTTCTTTAGGGCTGAGATCTGGGAATCAAGACTCTTTAATGTCTCTTTAATCTTCATGTCTTTCAGACCTCATAACAGACATTAATATTAATCCCATTCTACAAACGAGAGGCAAATACAGGATTTTTTCCCAAGTTCAAACAACTAAGTGGCAGCAAAACAGCTTCCCTGACTTGCATTCCTGTTCCTCATTCTACCCTCTGGAAGTTTCCAGTCTGAGAGGGGAGATGTCCCGAGAGAACCCGAAGTCTGATGGGGGTAGGAGACAGCTCCCGCCCTGGAGCAGTCTGAGCTGCTGGGGAGGGGAACCCAGAGAGACTCCAGCGCCCCAGCTGGGCCTCTGACTTCCCATGTGTCCTGAAGTTTGGGTTTCACCCCTGACTGGAAAGGGTGAGGCAAGGCTACTGCCAGCCATGATGACATCTGAGACTTTCCTGAGCCCAGGGAGAGCCGTGAGGAAGGACAGGCAGGCCCGGCTGCAGGGCCCTGGGTGTGGCCCCTGGGGTTCCCAATTTCCAAATTCATGCACAACTGGTCCAGGAGCCAGAGGACATTTGCAGAGTGCTAGGATGTTTGTGTGACACAGAGAGAGCCCCTCCCCTAGCACCTCTGCCCCTCCTATCCATCCTGGCCCCATCACCTTGGTCCAGGCCACCCAGGATCCCTCACCTGGATCCCTGCCACAGCACAGGGTCTTGTGCCTGGGAGGGGCCCCACACATATTTGCTGAATGAATGAATGAGCCCCGTTAGCTGGTCTCCCTGCCTCTAATCCTGACTCCCTTTCCACCTGGCCGTTACTGCGACGAGCAGGACTTGCCCTAAACTCAAATCTGACCGATTTCTCTCCTGTTTTAAACTCTCAGGGGCTCCCCATTGCTCTCCCTGGCTCCCGCCTCTCTCTCCAGCCTCCTTTTTTACCCCCGACCTCCATCTGGGCTCCAGCCACTTTGCCCATGCTGTTTCCTCTGTCCTGATCCCCTTCCTTCCTTTCTCCTGGGTAAGTCCTAAGACCTATTGGGATTAGATGTGGACATCAGCTTCTCCGGGAAGACGTCCACACTTATCTGCCCCCGCCTGGATTCTGCGTCAGGTGCCCCTCTGTGCTCCAGAGCTCCTGCCTCAGTCTGACCAAGCTGCTATGATGCTGCTCAAGTTCCCTGTCCCCTGGTCTCTCACCCCCTCCCCTGACTGGGAGCTGCTGGGGGTAGCAGGGAGGGGCTTGTTCACCTTCAGATCCTGTCCCAGGGCTCAGCTTGTCCGTGGCTGCTAAGTGAAGAGTGAACAGCCCAGAGTCCCGGCCCCTCCCATTGGTAATTCAGTCCCTCTGTTCCTGGGGCAGAGGCCAAATCAGGGGCCAATGCTTGTTCCGCAAGGGCGAGTCCCAGCAGGGCCAGGTGGAAGATCCTGAGGGGCCTTGTTGCAGGCTGAGGTGGCCCGGTGAGTCACCTCATCTTGTGCCAAGTCACCTGGATCCAAAGGGCAGGACCAGGACACAGCATACCATATTTATCCCCTAGTCATCTGCACCTCCTTTTGCATTTGCCCCCCCTCCCTGCCTTCACCTCTCCCACTCCCACATGACCCGGGGAGCTGGGGGAGCCGGGCCTCTCATCTCGGCGCTGCCGACCCCCAGGACTGCCTCAGGAACCCCTCTGTGCACAGTGAGCCTTTGCACCAGGCCCCAGCCTCAGTGTGCACAGCCCTCGCACACCCATTCCTGGGTCGGATCTCTCAACAGCCCGGGAGCAGGGTGCAGCATTTTACAAGCCCCAGTATAAGGACTTTTTCGAAGGAGGTAATTGAATGTCTTGGTTTGGTTTCCCAGGAAAACAAAGCCTCAGGCTAGAACCAGGAGATGGTCAGAAGTAGCAGAAAAGGAGGTGGAGATAAAGATAGGGAAAGAGGAAGAGGCAATGAAGGTGCATATTTGAGCTGAGTTCCACTGTGGGCAACTGGGACTTGATCCTGCTGGGGCTGCTCTGAAGAACCTGTAAATTACACCCTGCAGGACAGGAACTTTCAGCATTTATCCATTGATTCCCACCCTCATTGGTTAACAATGGCCCCAGGGAGGCTGGACATGGCGGCTCACACCTGTAATCCCAGCACTTTGGGAGGCCCAGGCAGGAGGATAGCTTGAGCCCAGGAGTTTGAGACCAGCCTGGGCAACATAGCAAGACCCCACATCTACAAATAAAAAGAATGGGCAGGCCAGCATGGGCCTGTAGTACCAGCTACTAGGAAGGCTGAAGTGGGAGGATCACTTGAGCCCAGGAGTTCAAGGTTACAGTGAGCTATGACTGGGCCCCTGTACTCCAGGCTGGGTGACAAAGCAAGGCCCTGTCTCTAAAAAATAAAAAGGGAAAAAGGATGGTCCCAAGGAAACGAATCCCCACCCTTCTCTCATACATGCTGGACATGACAGATGCCATTGTCCAAAGATGGCCACAACAATATCTTGCATGTCCTACTCTCATTTGCGAAGTGAACTGGCCACTCCTCCAGCCCAGCGGGAAGTAGAGGCTATTCCCCTCGAACGTGGGCTGGCCTTTGATCAATGGACCATGGTAACAGGGACTTCCTGTGATTGCGGAACCCGTGTATCAAGGCCTGGCAGCTTCCACCTTTGTGCTCTGGGAGAAGCCAGCTGCGACGTGAGAAATCCAAGTACCTTGAGACCCACACTGTGAGGAAGCCCAAACTAGCCCCCCGGAGATGCCACACAGCGAACCGGCCCAGCTGAGATGCCACCTTGGACATTCCAGGCCCAGCTGACGCCAGGAAGCCCGGCCAGCTCGCAAGCTGCAGAACCACGCGTGAATAAACGATCGTTGTCCTGATACTTGAGTTCGGAGGCGGGTTGTTACACAGCATAGATAACCGAAACGCTGGGCGTGTCCCGAGCTACGTGACCTGCCAGACTTCGGCGGAAGCTCTGAGCAGGAAGGGCACCGAGGCACTCTGAGGTGGCATCATGGCAGTGGCGCAAGTCACAGTGAGCTGAGGGCTTGTGACACCTGGCACAGATAGCATCTACTGCCCTGAGACTAAAGCTCTTTGCCCTCAGACTCTGTATGTGAGACCAAATGCCGCCAGCTCTTCTAACTCCTCACCACGGGCTCTTTTCCTTACACAAGATCAAAGTCCTCGCCTTTAAGATATCAAAGTCCCTTCTGCGTTAGGTTCCCCAGTCCTCTCTGCTATGTCTGTGTTTTGATAATTAATTTTATCAATAGCTGCGCACAGACTTTTTCTAATTTAAGCTCGATCCTCAGGACACACCACCACAAGCCACACCAGTTTTACTTACGTTTATTAAGGGGGAAGAGAAAAAGAGAGAAAGTAAGAGAAAAGTACCGCAGGGGAAGAACACAAAAGAGTAATCATACCACTAAGATCCCATTATCAGCACCATAGGCTTATCATCACGGGTAATCTCAACACCGGGGCTAATCCTCACGGGCTGTCTCTCAGGCCGCTGGGCTGGGAAGGCAACACGCTGGATATCAAGCAGGTAGGCAGCGGCTCGGGGACGTCAGCCAGAGAAGCAGCAGCGATGACGAAGAAGCGTCTGAGAAGTGGCTGCGAAAGGCAGCTCGGGGACTTTCTTATACTGTTTACACAGTGGTTTGAACAAAGGAAGGCTTTGGCGCCAAAAAGGCATATGCTCTGGTCACTGAGGTCCCGGATCTGGCCAGGAGCTGGGGCCTGTAGTGACCGGTCTCACATATCAGTTCCGGGCATGAGCCTAGGGTAAACATCCCCAGGCACATAGCTCAGAGCTGTCAATTCCCATTTCCTCAAGAAGTGGCCAGCTTCTCCAGAAAATGGGTGCATACCTCAAGCCTTATAAATTTATATGACCCCAAGCAGGCCTTAATAGTCTGTACCTCAGTACAGTCTGCTACCGCCCAGCTGTATTGCCCAACAGCCACAGCTGCCACTTGCAGGATGCTTACAGACACCGACCGGGGTGCCTTATGCTCATGATCCCATTTAATCCCCACAACACTGTAAGGCCAGGATTATCATCTCCATTGGGAAGCTGGGGCTCAGAGTAGTTATATAACTTGCCCAAGGTCACACAGCTAGAGGCAGAGCCTATGTCCTATACCATGCAAGCCTACCATGGCAAAGCTGCCCTGCTCAGCCGCTCAGCAGATCCCAGGCCCTGGGGACTACCCAAGAATCACCAGGGGATTCCTGGGCTCTGCTTCAGGGAGATTCTGAGTCAGAGGTCTAGGGCAAAGCCCAGAAACACCCAGGTTCTGGGAATACCCGGCAGAAGATCTCTGACAGAGGTCAGGTGGCTCTGTTTCCAGCAGGCCTGCCAATCCATCCCCACCTGTTTTCATTCTGCATTGAAATCTGTGTTGACATCAGTTATATAAAACTTCCTGCCCACTCTTTGATTCCCTCACCTGCGGCTCTGGCCAGCTGAGCTGCTATTTGGGGTGTTGACATCATACACTAGTCAACTCAGATGGCCTGTATTTGTTAAGTCCCGCAGGTTGCCTAGAACACCTGATGTTGGTGACCGAGGAGGAAGGAAAAGGAGGCACAGTTACCTACCAGGCAGGCAGGCCCCCACCTCTCTCTGTCTCTCTGCTCAGATTCCCACCCTCAACCGTTCACTCCGGGGGAAGGGCTCTGACCCGGTGGCCTGCAACCCATTTATACCAGCTCATGGGAGCTGATGGTTAAACTTTTCAGAAATTTTGCAACCACAGCCATTATTAAAAATTAAATTATATAAACACGATTAAATTGGGCTAAGAACAAAGATCACAAATATTCAAAATTCATCACTTCCTAATTACTTCATGTTACTATTACCCATGCTTTTGCATCTACTGTAGGATATGGTGGAAATACTGTATAATGGCATGCTCCTGTGTTTCTCCTTCCTGCTTCAAGTTTTGGGACATCATGTCAGTAGCTTAAAATAGGCCAGAGCAGGCGTATTTACACCATGGAAATAGGCAACCACTACAAACTGAGAATCTCTCCTCCCCAGAGAGCCAGATGTTAAACACTCAACAGCACGTGACTGCACGGATCTCTTTCTGGACTGGCTGTGTGAGCTGCGTAGGGTGGAAGAAAATGAGGTTTTATCCACCCTGGGAAGGAAGAAGCAGTCTCCCGGTTTTAGGGAGAATATAATTCATAAAGTTGTCAATTACACCCCCTTGGGGCTCTCAGACCATTGCTGATTCAGGGTGAGATGTAAGGCCCGTGGGAGCAGGCTGCAAGGGTGACAAGTGACCATGTACACAGAAGCTCTTGGGTCATGGTCCAAACTGGAGGCGAAAAGGGGAACACACTTTAGCTTCAGCTGCAGTTCTGGGACTGCCCGAAGCATAGTCCAAGAGCTGCTTGCACTCTGCTGAACTGCGCTGTGGCTTCAAACAAGCCTCTATGTCCTGAGTGTCTTCATGGTTAAAAGGGAGATCTTCTTGGCAAAGACGAGCTCCCAACAACTGGATGAGGGCTATTGAGCAGGTCAGACCCAGACTAAGGTTTTGCAAGGGTCATATTGATGAGCAAAAACACCCAGCTGACATGCAGGATACTGTACCCAATGCAAATCAACACATGGGGGAATGCAAGGCCTTCCAGAAATTCCCTGCCTGGAGTACAGATGAAGGGATGATTCTACAAGGATGCCCATGGCCTCGTCAGAAGTGGCTGCTGCAGAGGTCCAGGGCTTCTCAGCCCCACCCCAGATGCTGTCCCCATGAGCCAGCCATGGCACAGCCCCACCCCGACGGAGTAGGCGTCATCCTGCAGTCCTCAAGTCCTTCGTGACAGGCTCTGTGCTGGGCACCGCGCAAGAGGACTCCTCCTTTGTTCTCTTCCACTCTCATACTCTGTGTGTATGTGCAAGTGTGCGCACGTGCATGTGTTTGTGTGTGTGTGGTGGGGGTGCTGGTAGGATGTGGAGGGAGAGGTCGCGCAGGGCTGGAATCGGGAATCCTTAACGACCGGCATGGAGCTAGCTGCACTGTGTCAGTCTGGGCTCTCCAAGAAACAGATGCCACAGCGGGATTAAATCAGAAAGGACTGTGTTAGGCTCCCGTGGAGGCTGGGAGTGCCATCTTACCACCACGCAAGTTCTATCCCAGCGCCAGCGAGAGGGAGGAGCCTAGCTGTGAGCTTCCCGGACAGCCGCGCAGGCTAAGGAAGGCTAGGCAAGGCTGGGGGCGGGGGGGAAGTCCTTGCACCCAAAGGCAGTGCAGGTGAGTCCTGAGTCTCCTGGGAATGGACCCGCCTTGCTGCCCTGCTGCACGCACTTCCTGACTGGGAGCTGCCCGTGTCCTGGGCACAAACTTGGGGATGGATCTCAGAGACAGCAGCCGGGCCTTTGGTCCATTGCACTCCTGGTGGCTGCAGGCCTGCGGGGTGCACTTTCACGGCCGCCACACACAGCGTGGGAGAAGACAGCGTGGTCACGTGGGAGACAGAGTAGAGGGAGAGGGGTGCAGGAGCTGCACAGAGGAAGGCAGATGGCGTGTGTGTGATAGCAACTGTGACTGGACAGCTGTCACTTTTCAGGTCAGACCCGGACAATTTAGTGCCCTCTCTCTCCGACCCCCTTCTGGGAAACTTTAGGTGGCCGTATACCTGGGATTTTCCAGGGACTTGGCCTAATAGGAATGAATAATCCCTTACATTCATCTAGTGTTTTCCAGTCCTTTGTCTCCCTAATCCTCCAACAATCTAGTGAAGGAGAAATGCGTATTTGTGGTTTGCAGGTGACCATGTGGTGGCTCATCGACTTGCTGGTGTCACAAGCTGTTGAGGGAGGACCTGATGCTGAACTGCAGACCCCGAGTTTTCACCCCTCTGCGGGGCAGGCCTGCGGCCCCAGGCGCCCACGGTGGCGGGAGGTATCAACAGTCAGCTCGGTCCCTCTCCAAAGAAGAACCACTCTGGGATTCCTCCTCAAGCGGCAGTGTCTCTCCTCTCTCCAGCGTCTTTCTGCCCCTGGTTCTGAGAAAACCCTTCATTTTGATCTAATTTGAGCTCCCCAGTCCACCAAAACCTGCCTCTCAATTCAGAAAGGAATATTACAGCTGAAGGGAATTCATTCCTTCGAGGAGCCTCTATTGAGCACCTATTCAAGCCAAGCGCCATCCAGCCATTGAATGTTAGTGATAATCTAACGATTTGATTTTAATCCAATGGTCCTCATCCCTGCTTGCACGTTAGAATCACGGGGGGGGGGGGGGTAAAGTGTGTCATCCAGACCCCACTCCAAACAACGAAATCAGAATCTTGGGCAGTGGCGGTGGTGGGGGATGCCAGGGAGGTGAGGCTGGCCATCACAGTTTTATTTAAAAACTCTCTAGATGATTCTAATATTCTTGCAGGGTTGAGACCCTTCACTCGGCTGAAACCTGGCTCCTTGTGTTGCAGAGGAGGACACCGGGGGCCACGGAGTGCCTTTCCCAAAGCCACAGATCTGGGCCTGGTTCCTCTGCCTTCAAGCTCCCAACACCCTTTCTGGAGATCCTTGGCAAATATTTGCTGAAGTTATCCACAACTGGATGCAGAACAGGAGGGAGAGAAGGGTGATGAGTGTGGTAGATATATTCTAGATGCTTCTTCCCCTGCCCTCAGTCCCTGCTGATGAGGCGCCAGCCTCGTTTGCTGTCTTTGAGCCCTGTGACCCACCTTGGCAAAGCTGGCTGGGGTGGAGAAGGAAACCTTAACCAACGCAGACAAAGAGGTGACCTGGTGAGGAATTTGAAAGTCGGAGCCGGGCGCGGTGGCTCACGCCTGTAATCCTAGCTCTCTGGGAGGCTGAGGTGGGCGGATCATGTGAGCTCAGGAGTTCGAGACTAGCCTGAGCAAGAGCGAGACCCCATCTCTACTACAAATAGAAAGAAATTAATTGGCCAACTAATATATAGAGAAAAAATTAGCCGGGCATGGTGGCGCATGCCTGTAGTCCCAGCTACTTGGGAGGCTGAGGCAGCAGGATTGCTTGAGCCCAGGAGTTTGAGGTTGCTGTGAGCTAGGCTGACGCCACGGGACTCACTCTAGCCTGGGCAATAAAGTGAGACTCTGTCTCAAAAAAAAAAAAAAGAAAGAAAGAAAGTCGGGTGCTGAGCGCCTGAGCCAGTGAGCTGTGGGCGCGGGTCATCGGGCTGTGGAGGTGCAGGAGTGGTGTCGGCATGTGGGGCCGTGGGCGAGGGGCGAGTAGGGGGGCTAAGGTGTGCAGAAAAGCGGGAAGACAGAACAGACACAGGGTGTCTTAGTCCTATTTGTGCTGCTATCACAAAATGCCACACACTGGGCAATATACAAGCAATAGAAATTTGTTTCTCGCAGTCCTGGAGGCTAGGAAGTCCAAGATCACGGCACTGGCAGGATTGGAGTCTGGTGAGGGCTGCTCTCTGCTTCCAAATGGCGCCTTATTCCTGCGTCCTCCGGGGGAACAAACGCAAACACTGTACCTTTACATGGCAGAAAGTAAAAGGGCAAGAGGGTGCTCCCTTCTACCTTGAGCCTTTTTGTAAGGGCTCCATGCTCCACACTCAAAATCCCATTTATGCGTGCGGAACCCTCTCGAATTAATCACCTCCCATAGGCCACACCTTTTAACACTATTGCATTAGGGATTACGTTTCAACACGAATTTTTTAGGGGGGACATCATCAATCAAACGTGGCGAGAGAGCTAGAGACATGGGAGCAGGCAGACCTTGGCTCCCCTGAGAGCTGTATCCTTACATTGACCCTCACCTTTTATAACCAGTAGGTTTCTTGGTACTCAAACGGCCTTGACTAGTCTAGGCACAGGGAACATGCAGAAGCCTGCGGATGCTAAAGCCCCAGATGTGCCCCTTCCTTTGCCCCTGACCCCCAACAGTGTCCCATCCCATGAGGGACCAAGCGCCCCACCTCTGAAAGTGCTTAGGCAAAGAGTAGGTGTCTACCTGCTGGAGATGTTGGCAAGTTGATCTCAAAAGTCCTGCCCAACCATGTGATTCTGAATTTCCACAATGGGTAGGGAGAGGGGTATTTTAAGATTGTTTATTTCTCCTTCTTGGCACCCGTGCCCCACGCCCGACTCTTGGCCCCTGGCGAGGAAGCCCGTCCTCCTGGGGATGGGAGTGGAGCAGCGCAGTGAACAAAGAGCACGAGAGAGCCCTTCTGCCTCCTCCCCATCTCAGCCCTCACGCGCCCGTGGCGGGACAGTGGCCGAGTGTGCAAACAGTGGGGAACCTGTGAGTCACGGGGCAAGACAGGATGATGTTCTCCAAAAAGGCTCCCTCAGCTGTGTCCGGAGGAGCTGACGTGGGCAGCTGACGGGCTGTGACACCTGGAATGACCCCTAGTTCTGGGCAGTCACGTGCCTTGCCCTGGGTGGCCTGGGTTTTCTTCTTATCTTTTAATTCAACTTTTATTTTTAGCAAAGTAATGTATAAAAATACCTTCAAAAAGTCAAATAACACTACCCGACGACAATGGAAAATAGCAGTTGCCTGCCTCACCCTTCCCCAAGTCCCATCCCCAGAGGCGACTTCTTTTGGACTTTCAAGTTATTTCCTCCATATTTTTCCTCCATTTTTCTAAATAACATCTTGCTATTTTCCACTATCCCATGATTATTTTTGTTATCCTATTCAGTTAGTGTGGATTCTCTTCCTACAACAAAAGATGAGGATTAGCCCCACTCCACCCAAAACACAGAACTCCTTCCCTTATTCTCTCAATACAGCTAGATTTCAGCCTGTGGTTAGATCTCAGTCCGGTGTTTACACGATCATGAATGCGTAAATACTACGTAACATACTTGGGTTGCACTTTCTTGCATGACATTTTGTTTTCCATGTTTTTTGTTTATTTGTTTGGTTTCGTATGTTCCCAGCACTAATTCACTCCCAAACTCCCCGCTGTAGCTGTAAAACTGCTCTCAAAAGAGTGACGTATCAGTCTCCTGTGGTTGTTCTTGCCAACATCTCTTCCAGACTGGGCCATCTCTCTGCTGCAGGCGGCATGGTTGCCCTCTAGCCTGCTCCATGCCCGGCACCCTGGAGCATCACTTCCCCATGCACTGGGAAGTCCCTCTGCCTCCGTCCTACATCGGAGCCCCTGTTTTCCAAGTCCTATGCCATCTGTCTTTGTTTACTTTGTTCGAAGGACCACTTCCTTCAATAGTTTTCTGAGAAAAGGGAAAGGGAGGTAACACTTTTGAGACCTTGTATGTCTAACAATATCTTTATTTTACCCTCGAGCTTGATTGATAGTTTGGCTGGGTATCTATATCTCGGCTGGCAATTTTTTCCTTTGGAATTTTGAGAGTATTTTTTCCCTTTGTCTTCCAGCTTCCTGTGTGGCCGTGGAGAAGTTCAGGGACGTTCTAATTCCTGGGACTTCATATGTAGCCCATTTTCCTGTTTGTTTGTTTTTTCGCTGGAAATTCTTTGTGATCTCTTTATTTCCTGTGGTTGGAATATTTTTTCATTCACCATGCTGGGTCCTCCAAACCCCCTTTCAATCTAGAAGCTCATGCTCTTTGCTCTTTCAGTGCTTTTTGCATCCTATCTTTTCGAGTAAGGCAACTTGGATTCATCCCCTGGTTTTCTAATTTTTGCTTTTAGTCTTTTTACCCTATTTTTCAAGAAGATTTTCTAAGCTTTATCTCTCAACTCTCTTATGGATTAAAAAGAAATTCTTCTACCTTATTTTCATTTTGTTTCTTTTTTTTCTAACTTTTTATTAAGAGGATTGCAAATACACAGAAAAGGAAAAACACAGTAAACCTAAATAAATAATACTTGATATAAATAACATTTAAGTAAAATAGCATCCTTTTCCCCCTGATGCAGGTCGGTGCTATTCAATAGAAATATAATGTAAGCTACGTATGTAATTTTAACTTTTCTAGTAGCCACATTGAAAATGTAAAAAGAAACAGGTGAAATTAACTTTAATAATATATATGTTATTTATTTCAGACTATCATTTCTACATGCAATGAATATAAAATTATTAATTAGATATTTTACATTTCTTTTTTGTGTACTAAGTCTTCAAAATCCACATTGTATCATACATTCACAGCATATCTCAGTTCAGATGATGTCAAGTGCTTAGTAGCCACATGTGACCAATAGTCTAGTACTGTATTAGTGTGAAACTAAAGCAAACAATTGTTAATTATATATTTATGTGCTGCATAAACCATTTGAAACCATTTGAAAGAAATTTATAGACCACATTTTACTTGATTTTTAAATACTTTAGCTTGCAGATCCTAAAATTAAGGACATTCTGCTACATAAGAAAATTAATGATAATTTCCTAATATCTTCAATATCCTATCCATATTCAAGTTTCCCCATTCATGCTCAGATTTTTTTTATGGATGGTCTATTTGAACCAGGATCCTATCTAGTTCTATTTGGTTGTTAGATATCATTCATATTTTTAAAACCTGTCATAGTCTTCTATCTTTTTGTTTCCCCACAACATTGACTTTTTAAGGATCTAGGCAAGTTGTCTTATAGAATATCCTACAGTCTGGATTAGTCTGATTGTTTGTTTCCTCATGATGTCATTTAATTCATTTCTCTTCACCCTGTATTTACTACAGACTAGAAATTAGATCATGGTTAGATTCAGATTAAATATTTTTAGCAAGGATATTATATAGGTTGCTATCATATTGTTAATTTCCCAGAGCTACTTCTTATTCTGTGAATGTTACTTTTTCTCATAGCATCTTATTCTTTTTTCAAAGGTTGCAGTATTTTTTGAGAATATTATTTCAAAGAGACAAAAAATATGTATGTATAATATATATGTATTTTGTTTTCTGCACCCTGAGTCTTTCAAAAAATTTTTTTCTTACTTGCTTGTTTTGGTTTCTCTTTTTCATAGTGAAGCCTCTCTCTCAATGCCTGGTGGTACTTGGATATTTGTACTTGGCTATTTATTCATATTTAAGAGCTCTGGTTGCAATTGACCCTTGAATGGATGTTAGGGGCCCTGACCCCCTGTATAGTTGAAAATCCACGTATAACTTTTAACTCCCCCCAAACTTAGCTGCTAACAGCCTACTGTTGACTGGAGCCTCAGTAATAACGTAAAACATTGATTAACACATATTTTTTATATATTATATTCCATATTCTTATAATAAAGTAAGCTAGAGAAAAGAAAATGTTATTAAGTCTCCATCCTTCTTGTCTTCGTGTTGAGTAGGATGAGGAGGAGGAGAAGAGGAGGAGGAAGAGGAGGGGTTGGTCTTGCTGACTCATTGGTGGCAGAGGTAGAAAATATGTGTGTAAGTGGACCCGCACAGTCTACCCCATAAACAAGGTTTATGCCTAGCGGACTTGGTGGCAAGCCGACTTTTTTGTTGAGAAACCCCTAAATATCAGTATCTGTAGGTCTTTTTTCTTGGGTCAATTCCCCAAGCATTTGCTGGGACCCCCAAGTGTTCTGGGGGATATAAACCAGTGTCTAACGATCTGGCGCTGAGCGGGGAAAGGCTCAAGGAAACGTACTGCTTGGTGTGCAGACTTGCCCTTCCTCTCCAGCCTCCCTCGTGTTAACCTCCCCGTGGATGAGCCAGCCCATTTTCTGCTAGGGTGAGAAGGCACGTCCAGCTTTGCAAGAGGTGGAAGAGGGTCTGGGGCTGTCGCTGTTTCTTTACTCACTTCCAATCGTTCCTCCTGCCTGTGGACCCTTCCAAGGTACCTGGTGTTTCTATTGCTGAGCCATTGAGCTCACAGCTCGAAGCAGCCTGCTTCTCGATGCCATCCTGACCATACTTCCACCCTGCGCCAGGCAGTTAGGGCGCAGCGGCTTCTGTGGGCTGAGTAGCCATCTAGCCTCTTTTCCACTTCCAGACTTTTGCTGATTACCCCACGATTTCACTCTTCTTGTCCTTGCAGGTTATGCTTCACCAATGTCATCTTAGTGGGTTTGTTTGTTTGTTTGTTTTTTGAGACAGAATCTCGCTCTGTCACCCCAGGTAGAGTGCAGTGGTGTCATCATAGCTCACCGCAACCTCCAACTCAAGCGATCCTCCTGCCTCAGCCTCCCAGTAGCTGGGACTACAAGCATATGCCACCACGGCTGGCTAATTTTTCTATTTTCAGTAGAGACGGGGACTTGCTCTTGCTCAGGCTGTTCTTGAACTCTGGAGTTCAAGCGATCCTCCTGCCTTGGCCTCCCAGAGTGCTGAGATTGCAGGTGTGAGCCACCACGCCTGGCCCTTACTGGGGTTTTTTTGTTTGTCTTGTTTTTGTTTAAGCTCAAGAGATTCATTATACAACATGGTGACTATAGTTAATAGCAGTGTATTGTATTCCTTTTCCTTTTTTAAATTTCAAAATATTAATTAAGGGGGTACTAGTGTTTTTGTTACATGAATATCTTGTATAATGCTGAAGTCAGGGCTTTTGGAGTGTCCATCACCAGAATAGCGTTCACTGTACCCAATAGGTAAGTTTTATCCCATGCCCCTCTCCTGCCCTCCCTGCTTCTAGATTTCTCGTGTCGTTTATATCACTCTGTGCCTGCGTGTGCCCATCTGTTAGCTCCCGCTCATTAGTGAGAGAATAGGGTGTCTCTTTTTCCACTCCCGAGATACTTCACTTAGGATAATGGTCTCCAGTTCCATTAGTGGGGTTTTAGGAGACCGTAGGGACAAAAAGCAGTCTGTCCTCCATGCAATGGCCCACTTTCTAGAGGTGAAAACTGAGCCCTAAAGAAACACTGAAGAGACCCCACATCCAATTCCAATCCCATTAAGAAAGCAGCGTGGCCAGAGACCTGGGCTAAGCCTGCCGCCCCTTTTAAGGAATGACCTCTAACCCTCTGCCCTGTGGCCTGGCTGCCGGCGGCTGGGAACCCAAGTTTGGGTTTGGACCACAACAATAGGGTTCTGAGATGAACCCTTCGCCCCAGGCCAGCTCCCGCGCTACCCCCAGCACACCTAAGACTCCAGCACCCTCCTTGGGGTCCCACGGCCTGCTGCTCAGAGACCCCCCAGCCCCGCCTGCCGGGCCTGGCCCTCGCTGCCTCTTTAGACCAGCTCTCCCCTTGGCTCCTTTTACTTCTTTTCTCTTTTTGTCTTCTTTTCTTGCTCTCAGTATCTCTCCTTTCTTCTTTTTTCTCTCCCCACCTGTCTCTCCCCGCCCCCCGTTCTATCTCTCTCTAGCTCTCTCTCCTCCTCTCTCTATCCAGCTATCCCCGACTTCTTCCTTTGGTAAACTAGGATCTTTCCAATCTACAAATCTATACAGATGTATTTATTTATTTATTAGATGGGGTGTCACTCCATCACCCAGGCTGGAGTACGGTGGCACAGTCATAGCTCACTGCAATCTTGAACTCCTGGGGTCAGGCAACCCTCCCACCCCCGTCCCTGGAGTAGCTGGGTATATACAGGTGCGCGCCACCACACCCAGCTAATTTTCTTACAGAGATGAAGTCTTGCTATGTCGCCCAGGCTGGTCTTAAAATCCCAAAGTGCTGGGATTACAGATGTGAGCCGCCTCACTCAGCCTAGCCAGTGGTTTTCATCAGGGTTGATTTCCCCCATGTCCCCAGGAGACGTTTGGGGGTGACTTGGAGGAGGGGGTGGAGGAGCCACTGGTATCTGTGGGCAGAGGCCAGGGATGCGGCTAAACAGCCCTCCAAAACAAACATCATCCAGCCCCAAATGCCAGTGGCACTGGAGCTGAGCAAGCCTGCTCTGTGGCAGCCCCTGCTTTGCCCCTTCCCTAATCCCCCCCAGAGAAAACACGCGTGGAGAGCAGAGGCCCAGAGACCGCCCAGGGCAGCGCGGCCGGGTGAGCGGCGCAGACAGTGGGCGGGACGCAGCTGCCCAGTCTGCAGTGTTGGTTTTGGCCTTCTCAGGGTCAGACGATCCGATCCGCAGGGAGAGCGCTCCCAAGCCGCTCCAGCTGCTGCCGCCAGCTGTTTACCTGACTGCGGGGACCACCCTGGCCCTGGCTCAGGAGCAGGTAAGGAAAACACAGCCCACCCACCACCCACCGCAGACGGGCCTCGCCCCCCGCGGGGCTGGCGGAAGGAGCAGCCCCGAGAGTGTGAGCAGTGGGAACCTGGGAACCTACCTCTTCCCCGGCCTGCCCCGCCGGCCTGCCAGGAACCCTCCGAGGACCCAGCATGGGGCGTGTCGGGGACAAGACAAGGGCCTGGGCAGCTTCCACGACTGCAACCCTACACTTCCAAAGCCTGCGAATGGCTGAGCTGACTTCCTGAGGTTGGCAGTGGGAATGTGGGCGGATTGTGGAGCAGGATGGAGCCCAGCCTCGTTGAATTTGGTGAAAGAGGCCAGGGGAGCTCAAGGCCAAGAGAAGACTGAAGAGACCTGCCTGGGTACCCCAGCTCCAGCTCTACCTTCAGACCCTGGGCCACCCCCGGAGGGGCAGAGACTACTTGTTGACCTGCACTATCCATTCTCCTATTCTTACATAGTAATTGGATTTTTGGCTGGACGTGTGACTGCCCAGCTAAAGAAAGACTACATTTTCTAGACTCTCTTGCAGCTAGGTGTGGCCACCTGCCTAAGTTCTGGCCAATGACATATAAACAGAAGTGAGGTGTGTGACATCTAGATCATGCCTTTAAAAGGAAAGGGGTACAGATGTGATGGCAGGAGCTAGAGCAATCACCTTGGGCCATTAGGAAACAGAAGCTACACGTTAAGGGTGGCAGAGCAACGGAGTAGAAGGTAGCTGGCTCCCCACCACCACTGAGCTGGCGTCCCAACTCTGGACCATCTGCTCTGACTTTTACATGAGAGACAAATGAAAGCCTTTCCTGTTTAAGCCACTGTGTTTTGGGGTCTCTTTTAAGTAGCAGCCTAACATGTGTCCTAACTGAGACAGCTCCTCTGTGAAGTCTTATGTGACCCACTCCCAGCACGGGCAAAGTAGGTGTCACTTCTTGCACCCTCAACGATCTTCAGATGAGAAAACAGTGACATAAAGGTCACATTGACAGTAAATTTAAAAGGGAGCTGAGGCGACAAGCCAGGTCCAAAGCCCTGATCTGAATGAAGCCCAGGGCTCCTTCCGTTTCTGACAGTCTAGGGTTCTTGTAACCTATTAGTCACGGGGTATGGCAGGCACCAGGGACTCGCTGTGACAGATACAACGGTCTTCCCCACTCTCCACCCTCCAGTCACACCGACCTTTTGGTTCCACAAACTAACCATGCTCCGTCTTGCCTCAGGGCCTTTGCACATGCTGTTCTCACTGCCCGGAGGTGACTCCCTCTCCTTTTCAACAGCTGACCTCTTGAAAGTGCCGCTCAAGTGATACTTCTTCTGCAAAGCCTTACCCTCCAGTCCCACTAGCCTGAAAGCTCCAAGAGGAACAGAGATCATCTCTGGTTCTCACTTATTATTTTATCCCTAATGCCTAGCATGGTGCCACAGTAAACACTTGTGACATGAATAAATGAGCCCACTTGAGAGGTCAGGCATGCGACCTTACCTGGAGCTTTGGGAACGGCGGGGCTGACCTCACAAGGTGCCTTCCAGACTCCAGAGTAGAGTCTACTGGGAGTGATGTTGCAACCCACGCCTCGCCAGGGAAAAACCACCCCCCAGGGTCCAGGAAGCCCCCAGGGAAGGGCCTCCGGAACTTTCACGTGAGTATGAATAACCGGACTCTGATTCAGTAGGTCCGGGTTAACTCAACATGCTGCATTTCTAAGACCCTCCCGTGTCATACTCACGAAGCACACCTTTGAGTATAGTGGCCCGAGAGAGCCTCGGATTCCCTCTAGAAAGTCCATCTGTCCAGCTGTCCACTTTCCTGCTCTGCCTGCCTCTGGCCGGGCCACACAGCCTGTCTCCTTAGTCCAGGGAGGGAGGCAGCCCTTCCATCCTATCGACATCCCAGGACAGCAGCCAAGACCAAAGCCCGGTCTGTCCCCAGCAGGGGCGCCACACCACGAACCTGGCAGCCGCACCCTGCGTGTCCTGCCCCTGCCGCCAGCTAACGCCTCCTCCCCTCTCAAGGCCGATTCTCTGTCTGGGCTTTGGTGGGTGCTGTGACATCCTTGGAGCAGAGCCACCCCTTTAACTCTGTGTTTTTCCAGGGTTCATTGACTTTAAGACACAAAGGCCATGCGTGTGCGTGCGTGTGTGTGCACGTCGGAAGGTTATATCAGAAAAGAGAGCAAAGGCTTGTCCACGGGAGTCCCCCATGTTGTACGGTGTGTGCATGTGTGTGTGTCTCTGCCCATGGGCTCCTGGGTACTGACACCCGGGTGTGCCAGTGTGTCTCCCTGGGCCCCTGACCAGCGCTCTGAGCTCTGCACGGGGTGCGGGTGGCACCGGGAGGGAGGCAGGAAGGAAGGGCTGGGGCACCAGCAGCTTCATCTCTGGGCCTCTCCTTTCGCCTTCACTGAATAAACATCTTGTTTGTCCACCAGACAGGCAGAGCAGCCCTAGGGCACGCATGCCTGCTCCTGCCCCCCAGGGCTCAGGACTGGCCAGACCTGCACAGGAAGTCTGGCTGGACATAATCCCGGCGTGGGAAATGCCAAGGCAAGAGGCACCGTGCCAGGCCCGGGCACCCACCTCCCACCCCACCCCTGTTGCTGGGACAGGGCAGTGCCCACGGCAGATGCACCTCCACCCCAGCGCGGCTCAGAGCCCAGCCTCCTCGCCACGGGACCCTCACCGCCCTCACGCAGCCTGGGAGCACGAGGGGCCATTTCAGAGCAAAGTCTCATCTGCGACATCTGTCTTCCCAGGAGGCGTTCCCAGACTCAGCCGGGAAGGTTCTGGGTCTCCGTGCAAAGTGGAACTCAAGCTCCGGGGCCTGTCTTTTTTGCCAGAGTCACCTGTGACCAGGTGAAGGGCAGGGGACCCAGCAGCCTCCCAGTCCAAATCCCACCACTCAGAGCCACCTAGCAAAGCCAGGGCAGCATGACCCGCCACTGGGGGCAGGGGATTTCGCCGCTTTGAGCTTCGGTGGTTAGAGACGCCGAATCCTTCACCCCTCCACCTCCAGCCTTCCTTGCAGGACTGCAAGGAAGAGAATCGGTCTGAGTTTTTAGAATCCTGGACAAGCCAATTTCACACCTCTCTGCCTCCCCAGGTCACCTGCTCCCTTCTTCCACCTCCCATGTGGACAGTGTTGGCTCCAGGGCACAGCCTCTGGCTTCCATAGTGTTTATGAGTGGATTAGGGTGTCCCTTTTCTTGGGACAGAAAGTGACTAGGGTCATGCACATGACAAAAGGGTGTTTTTCAAATTTTATTGAACTGGAACCCCATGTAGGGTCCATCCCTGCCCACACCTTGACCCTCCCCGGCACAGAGGCCCAAACAAGGACAATGGGACACGTCCTTGGCAGGTGCCAGCTGCTGCTCTCCCAGGGTTCTGGAGTCAAGACAAGTGTGCATGTGTGCGTGTGTGCGTGCGCGTGTGTGTGTGTGTGTGTGTGTGTGTGTGTGTGTGACCGGGAGCGGTGGGGGTGGTCTTGCCTTCTCAGCCTGCTCTGCCACGGGGAGCCTGGACAGCATTTCTCCCACGTCACCCCGTCCCTCAATGTCTCTTGTCACTGTACATGCTCTATTCCTCCGGTCCTGCTGCCTCAGTGGCCAGACCAGGTATCCGAGCCTGGGACTCTGGGAGGAAACAGCTCCGACGGGGCGGGGCTCTCACCCCGACTGTCCTGGTTACCACAGAGATAAGGATGGTCAGCTGGTGCAGGCTGTCGCCTTCAGAGCCTCAGAGATGCAACGGGACTCAAAGTCCCAGAATCCGGGTGAGGTCTGGAGCCTCACCCTTGGCTGCTCAGCCTCAAGGTCTTCCCTGACTCACTGCCTAGTTGAGACTGTGCTTGGAGTTTGGACTGTGCTCTTGGCATTTATTGAGATTTTGTCTCAGTGCTTGTAAGAGCACGTGAGTGTGTGTTTGTGCACACGCACGTGAGAGAGATGCAGACAGACAGAAAGGACCAGAGACAGCAAGACAGGGCACGGAGGCAGAGGGATGTCCTATTGGAGACTCTCAGAGGTGGGGTATCCCTCCACCCTGGACTGGGGCTCCCTGAGAAGCTGACCTCCCTGGGAATGAGGGACATTTCACGCCTGGTGTACGTGCATAGCATGAGTATGTGATGAGCCCACTTTCCCTAAGTTTTCAGCAGCTTCTACAAAAGGCCCGGGTGATAGCACTCCACTTCTGGCTGGAGTTCAGGGAGGTCTGGCCCTGAACCCTGGACCCCTGGTCCAGGGGTCCTTGTCAGCAGACATGACAGGGGTGGCCTCGCAGGCCCAGGACTCCCCACAGTGCCTCGCAGCCCCTGCCTGCTGAGACCTGCCCTCCCTCCCATTCCTTCCTCCTCGTCCTTCACCTGCTGCAGCTGCAGAGAGGACTACCCGTGGGATCTGTGGCCTGAGGCAGTCACTCACTGGGCAGTCCTCCTTGACTCCTCAGGCGTCAGCCGACCTGATTACAGGCCAAGCCCTGGCTTGAGGATGGCGGCTCCGGGCCAGGCTCAAGCTGGACCTCTGGCTTCCTCCCCTCCTGCCCGCTGCCCAGCGAGGAGCTGGCTCCCTGCTCATCCCTTGGCCCGGTGCGGGCCCCGAAGGGCAGTCCCCTTCTCGCCTGTCATGATGTCTCCTTGGAGGAGCAGGAGGAGTGGTGTCCAGGAGCCAGGAAAGATACAGAAGAGGGGCCTGAGGAACACACAGAAAACAGAAGACAAATCTCTAGATGGTGCTGCACTGCACAGGCACGGCCGCTACACGACCAGGTGGCACTGGGGCTTTTAAGTCACCTCTCTTACCGTCTGTGACCCAGGTTGGACAGAACTCCTCCCAGCGTGTGAGCTTCCCAAAGGCTGGGGTCCGGCTCCATCCACTGCCACATCCCACGCGCCTGGCTGCCGGCTCTCGGCAGGTGCTCGGTTAGTATTTGTTGAGCAAGTGATAGATTCTCAACTGTTGCAATTTCACGGGCTTTTGGACTCTTCTGTCATGTTTCTGACGGTTACATGTTTCCTCTCCCCCCAGCCCACCCCCACATGCCCCCAACCGGGCTAAGAGACCTGGGTTGCAGGGGTGACTCTGCTCCTCTGGGGGTGTGGGGTCAGGCAAGTCTCTGCCCCTGGGTCTGTCTCAGTTTTGCCATCTGTGAAATGGAGACAACAGGGTTTAATTTCGTGATTCACAAAGACATCCCCCCACCCCCAAGCAGTGAAGCCTTTCCTCAAAGGAAATCTCAGGAGGAAGCTGAAAATACAAAACAGCAGGCTCCGAAGGGTCTCCAAAGGGGGAGGGGAGAGAAGGCTCTGGAATCCAGTCCATCCCTCCCCAGCCCACCTTGCTCTGCACAGCTGCCCTGGGCCCTTTAGGGATCTGACCCGCTCCGAGGAACTCAGTGGGCTCGGGTGGGTGGTGTTCCCAGCGTCCAGCCCCGCCCAGCGCGGGAGAGCCGGGGAGGACAGTGTGAGTCAGGGTCCTGTACCTGAAGGCGGCCTGGCGGCTGGGGGCGCTGGATCTCCCCAGGAAGCAGAGCCCCCTCTCGGGTCCGCAGACCTCCCGACCGCGGTCGCGGGGCGCCACTGCCCCCTGGTGGGCGCGCCGACACAAAGCCGCGGCCTCAGCCCAGCCGAGGGATGCTCCCGGTGTGGACCAAGACCCAAGACCTCCTCCCCAGGGCCAGGTGCTCTCTGGCTGGGGTCAGAGCTGCCGGGGGACTCAGGGTACCTGCCTCTGGCTCGCTTTCTCCCCGAACAGGAACTGTCAGAAACCAAAGGCACGTGGTGCAGTGTGCCCAGCTGCAGAGACTGGGGCTTGAACTCTGCTGCCTCCAGCATGCTGTGTGTCTTGGAAAAGCCTGATGACCTCTCTGAGCCGCCACGTCCTCGTTTATAAAATGAGACTCACAGCGCCTGTCCTGCGGGCCTGGCAGCTGTTGTGAGGGCTTGTGAAACCTCCTTCGCATATAGGGGCAGAAGGGGCAGGGTGGAGACAGCAGTGCCAGGGAGTTAGGGGAGACACAGGGGAAAAGGCGGGACTCACGGTCCTCTGGGAGGACCCCAGAGACAGGCCTCAGGACCCCTCACCCCTTGCCTTTAAGAAACTCATCCTGTCCACAAAGCTCCCCGCACCCAGCAGTCCCCTCTGGGAGCTGACCCCCTGGTGGGACACCATAGCTGGGCATCTGAGCCCTCGTGTCTGCTGCACAGACATCCGTTTATTCTCCCGGCTTTGAGGCCAACGCAGCAAGGATCGCCTTTCCTCCGGTTTCCAACCACGTGTTGGTTATTTCCGTCCGAGACCTCCCCACAAGCACCCTTGACATTCGTGTCTCTAGCGACAATCTCTTTAAGGGCAACTGAGGCTCTTCCCGTCATGCACCTTAAAACTCTTCCAGCCTGTACCCATGGTCCGGTTCCAAAGCCACCTCTGCATCTTTAAGTACTTGCTACAGCAGCACCTGAGAACCACCTAGAAGCCAGGGGAGAGGCGTGGACTGGATTTCTCCCTCTGAACTCTCAGAAGGAACCACCTTGCTGAAGTCTTGGTCTCAGCCTTCTGGCTCTAGAACTAGGAGACAGTAAATTTCTGTTGCTATAAGCCACTCGGTGTGTGGTACTGTTACAGCAGCTCTAGGGAACCGATCACATGGCCCATCCCCTGACAGACACAGCTCCCCGCCCCCGACAGCCCCTCACCCGGGCTCTTCCCCCACACCACTCCTGTGATGCCCGTCCTTGTGTCTCTGCAGGCACCCCAAATCAGACTCTAGGTCGTTTAGGGGTTGAGCCCGCTTTTGACAAATAACTGTCACAGCTCACATTTTCCTGCTTCTATCCCGCGCCCGGCACGAGGTTTGGTGCTTCACTGTCATTGCCTCATGGAATGCCCACACGAGGTACGTGCAAACATCGTTCCGTTTTAGAGAAGAGGAAACTGAGGTTCAGAGAGGCTAAGTGACTTGCCAAAGTCACGCGGCTCATATACGCTGTCGTATTTGAAAGCCTGTCCACTTCCTGTCATGGCCGCAGGGTCACACGGCCTGGAGACCTGGCTTGCCCTCAGCCTTGCTCGGGGGCCTCTCAGACTTTGGGAGAGGCTGAGGCCACTCTGTTTTGAGGCCCCAGTATTTTTTGTTTCATTTTACATTTTTATTTATGAATTGATTTTTTAAAAATTTGATACAATAATATTGACCCTTTTTTGGTGTACAGTTTTGTGAATTTTGACACGTGCCCAGATTCTTGTAACCACCGCTAGAAGCGGGACCCAGAACCTCTGCGACAACCTAAAGAACACTAACCTCTGGAAACCGCGGCGCCGCTTTCCATATTAGTTTCCTGTGGCTGCTGGGACAAATTAGCTCTAACTTGGCTTCTGCAACAGAAATTTATTCTCTCAAGGTTCTGGAGTCCAGAGGTACAACGTCCGCATCACTGAGCCGATTGAGGTGTCAGCGGGGCCATAGCCACTAGGCCTAGGGGACAGTCCACTCCTTGCCTCTTCCGGCTTCCGGGGCTGCCAGCGTTCCTTGGCTTGTGGGCACGTTAATCTACTCTTCCTGGCCAGCGACTCCACGTCTCTCTGTTCCACCTTCACACGACCATCTCCTCTGTGTCAGATCTCACCTTGCTGCCTCTTACAAGGACACTCCTGACCGCTCCAAGGCCCACCCAGAAGCATAGCCCCTTCTCAAGGTCCTTGGCTTAGTCACATCTGTAAAATCCTTTTTGCCAGATGAGTTAAAACTCACAGGCTCCAGGAACTGAGAGGTGCACCCCTTTCCGGGGGGTGTGTGGAATTACATGTCCCTTTTTCAGAAGGCCATAAATATGGGATCATGTAGTGTGTAGTCTTTTGATGCTGGCTTTTTTTTTTTTTTTTTGTACTCAGCGTAAAGCCTTTGAGATCCATCCAAGTTGCTGCATGCATCAGTAGTTTGTTCGTTTTTATTGCTGAGTTTTAAAATTATATATTATTTTATTATTTTTTATTGTACTGTTTATCTATCCTGTGGCTATATCCCAGTTTGTTTATCTATTCACCAATTGAAGAATATTTGGATTCTTCCCAATTTGAGCAATTATGAATCATGCTGCTATAAACATTTGTAGACAGGTTTTTATATGAACAAGTTTTATTTCTCTGGAATAAATATGTAGGAGTGGGAATGCTAAGAGTGTGCTGAGTGCATATATAACTACACGAAACTGACAAGCCGTTTTCCAGAGTTTCCGTACTATTTATTATTCCCGAGAGCAATGTAGGAGAGTTGTTGTTGGTATCGTCAGTTAAAAAAAAAAAAGTAGCCATTTTAGGTCTATAAGGATACATCGTTGTGATTTTGGTTTTGTATTTCCCTAGTGATGAAGAATGTTGAGCATCTTTTCATGTGTATATTTGCCATCTGTATGTCTTCTTTGGTGAAGTATTTTTCAAACTTTTTGTCTATTTTTAAAAATTAGGTTGTTTTCTTATTGAGTTTCAACAATTCTTTATATATTCTGGATACAAGTTATTTGTCAAATAAATCATTGGCAAATATTTTCTCTCATTCTGTGGCTTGAATTTTTATTCTTTTACCAGTGTTGGGAGGCACAAGGTGGCTCACACCTATAATCCTAGCACTCTAGGAGGCCGAGGTGGGAGGATTGCTTGGGCTCAGGAGTTCGAGACCAGCCTGAGCAAGAGTGAGACCCCCATTTCCACTAAAAATAGAAAAAAAAATTAGCTGGGCAACTAAGAAAAAAATAGAAAAATTAGCCAGGCATGGTGGCACACACCTGTAGTCCCAGCTACTCGGGAGGCTGAGGCAGCAGGATCCCTTGAGCCCAGGAGTTTGAAGTTTCTGTGACCTTGGTTGACACCACAGTACTCTAGCCCAGGACAATATAGTGAGACTCTGTCTCAAAAAAACAAAAACAAAAACAAAAACAAAAACAAAATAAAACCAGTGTCCCTGGCAAAGCAAACTTTTTAATCTTGATGAAGTCAAATTTATCTATTTTTCTTGTATGGATCATATTTTTGTTATCACATCTAAGAACTCTTTACCAAACTCAAGGTCACAAAGATTTTCCCTGATGTTTTCTTATAAGAATTTTGCATCTTTACATTTTCTATGTAGGCCTATGATCATTTTAGGTTAATTTTTATATATGGTGTGAGGTACAGGTTCATTTTTTTAGTATATGGATATCCATTTGCCCCAGCACCATTTGTTGAAAACACTCCGCTAAATTGCCTTTGCATCTTTGTCAAAAATCAATCGATTATATCTATGTGAGTCTGTCTCTGGACTATGTTGCTCCACTGAGCTCGATGTCTGTGCTTAATCCCACATTGTCTCGATTATCGTGGCTTATAGTATGTCTTAAAATCAGATAGTGCAAGTCTTTTAATTTTGGTTTTCTTTTCTAAAATAATGTTGGCTATTCACATTTCTCTGCCTTTCTATATAACTTTTGGACCCTTGTTTGTGTTTGTCTTTGTAATTGTATATTCAAAAGTGTATACTTGATACCTTTTGGATGTGAGTCTTGGTCCCCAAGCCAGCACCTCATCTCTCCGTAGGCCCCAGGTCACTCTCTGTGGTCACCCCATATGGAGTCACCAGGTTCTGTTAATCCACCCTTCCTTAGTGTCTCCCTTGAGTCTACCCCTCCGTGTCACTGTCAAGGGTACTGCACAGTTGGGTCTCCCATGGTCTCACCCCTGAATGGGTGCAGTGGGTTCCTGCTGGTCCTGCTTACTAACGCTGCCCTTTCTGCCTCTTGCTAAAATCTTTTTTACCTGCAACTTTCGCTGGCTCCCCTTTGCCTACTGAACCGAGTCCAGATGCTTTAGGTTGGCCCTCAAGGACTCTTGAGTGTGTCTGCTCCCTACCCTCCCAGCTCTCTCTTCCTCCACCCGCAGGGCACCTCCCTGGCGGCACTGGTAGGACTCACGCTTGCCTATGAGGGTCTGGGCTTCCTGCCTGGGTGTCCTTGTGCTTGTTGTCCCTTCTGCCCAGCGTGCCACCCCACCCCACTCTTCTGTGACTACTCACATCCTGCTGACTGGTGTATTGAACCTGTGTTGCTTCTTGAGCATTTTACTAAAGATGCCCTCACAGATGGAAACACACCCTGTCCTGTGGGACACGGTGTGTATGTACACAAGTAGATAAAATACTAGGTAATTTGTGCTAAATGCCAGATCATAAGGACTTGGGAATTCATAGAAGGAATTACAAATACTTTGCAAGACAATCAGAGTAAACTTCCTTCAAGGCCTAAACCAAACTTCCTCATGGGAGCAGACCTACCTCCCAACAGCCTAAAGAATGTGTGTGTGTGTGTGTGTGTGTGTGTGTGTGTGTGTGTGGCAGTGGGTAGAGGGGACATGCAGGAACTCCACCTCTAGCTTAAGAAGGGAGTTTAGTGAACACCTTGGTGACAAGTAATACTTCTTCATCTGTATAATAATTAGCTACTTTTAAAAATAATTCTGTGTTTTGATTAATCAGAGAAAAGAGACCATGCCATCTCACAATTCAAGAGATCAAAGGGAGAAAATACCAAGCACAGCCCACACAAATTTTAAGCAATTATAGAGAAGAGTTTCAGGAATGAAAATATGGCTAGCCCCATGATAGCAAATTATTGCTTGAGGAAGAAAAAAGGAGTAGAAAGTAAAGACACTGACATATCTTCTTTATCTTTGTAGCCCCAACGCCTAGACCAGCAGTAAGCATTGGTAGGAAAGCATTAGGTCATTAAATAGGAAATGTTTGATTTCGAATCAAAAGTTTCCAAGTCCAGCTTCTGTAGTTTGAGCAGTGTCGTTTGTGTGACATGTTGTCGAGCATTGTCTTGTAAGAGGATTGGCCTGTCTATATTGACCAATCTCAGCTGCTTAATCACAAGCATCCTCATCATTTCATCCAGTTGGTTGCAGTAGACATCCCTGTACCAAAAGACCAAGTTTCATGAAGCTGTAGTGGATAATATCAGCGCTGGACCACCAAACAGACACCATCAGCTTTTTTGGATGAATACTCAGTTTTGGACTGTGTTTCACACTTCACTTTTATCCAACCACTGTGCTGCATGCTTGCGATTGTCAAAAAGAATCCATTTTTCATCACGCATAACAATATGGTGTAGAAATGGTTTGACTTTATGTTGTGACAGCAAAGAAAGGCAAGCTCCAAGACAATTTCTCTTCCGATGCTTTAATTCACACAAAACCCATCTATCCAGCTTCTTTACCTCACCAATTTGTTTCAGATGGTCCAATATTGTCAGAATAGTAACATCAAATCTTGCTGCTAATCCACATGTGGGTTGAGATGGATTCGCTTCCACTACAGCTTTCAGTTCATCATTATCCACCTTGGTCTCAGGTCACCTACGTGGCTCATTTTCAAGATTAAAATCACCAGAATGGAACTTCTCAAGCCATTGATGTATTCTGCGTTCATTAGCCATTCTTCCCAAACATGGTGTTGATATTTTGAGCTGTTGGCGCTGCGTTGGTTCCAGGACGGAACTCATATTTAAAAATAACATGAATTTTGACTTATCCATGGTTTCACAAAAATTGCTCTAAAAAAATGTGGAAGAGAATCACAAGCCAAAATGTGCGTTTGCAAGACTGAAGATGTACCTTCGAGATAAAAATAAAACAAGAAGTGTTAAAGTGACATGTTAGAGATATTAACTGTCAAACTTAGTACTTAAGGAAATCAGACATTTCATACTTAATAACCTAATATTTGGCTCTCTGTATTTGTTCTTGAGTTACCAAAAAAGTTGGGTGGAAAACTATTGATTTGATTTTGGAACCAGGAAGTGTGTACACAGAGGGTTACTTGGCTGAAGAGCCATATGACTGCAGCACTGCCACCTTGTGGCAGTATTCATAAATTACAGGCTAAACTTCCATGAAGAACTAACTAACTTACTAAATGTTGAAGTGCACCTTACAAAGATTGGGCTAGCACTTCCCTGCCAGTTTCTCCTCCTTCTCCCCAAGGCTTCAGCTAGCAGGCCCCCCACTAATGCTTCTAAGATAAACCATTTCCAGGCATTTCTTCCTAAGGCATTGAGGCCTTCAAACCAATTTTTAAAATGCAAAATGAATATTAGGTGTTATCATTTACGTTTCTAGGGCTCTCTCCAAAATTGCTTCCAGTCCAGGATCTAGAACAGGTGCTTTTAACTTGGGATCCAAGGGTGGGCTTCAAGGGGCACATGAACCCTTTGAAATTGTTTGCCAAAGTGTACGATTCTGTGCCTATGTACATCTTTTCCAAGGAGGATATCCACATCCTTTGAGCAGCTTCTCAAAGGAATCTGTGACTCCAAACAAAAAGATGACAAAATCCCTTCCCCTGAGTGACACAGGCCAAAGCTAATTCTAAAAGGAGGACAAGGGCTTGTTTAAATAAATACGACAGAGAAATAGTGTATATGTCATTGAACTTCTGAACACCAAAAAAGATTGGATCTCTCTCCCTTTTCTCTGCTTCCCTGCTCTTAACACCCCCATATCCCCCACACTCCTCCTCTCCACCCCCGGCCATGGGGAGTGAGGAGGGAATTCAAACTTCATTTGCAGACGAGTGACCATCTGTCCTCCCAGGGTTTATGGAGGAAAGGTAGAATTTTATAGCCTCCTGGGAAAATAGATTAATCCAAATTAGCTTGAGGCAAAGGAGTCAGGTTATTCAAGATAACACCATTTAAAAAAAACAGCCCCCTTATTAGTCTCCAGATCAGGTGCCTGCGCTCTGCGTGGGAAGTCGATGAATGATTTAGTTATGTTTTCTGTTTGGGGAGAGCGCCTGCTTTTATCTCTGTGATTGCTTCTTTATTTGGCAACTTGCAAACGTATCTGTTTTCCCTAATATAATTGCCTGGCCCCTCTCCGCAGCTCTCAGTAATGTCAGCAGGGCTATCTTTCCATTTTCCTCCAGAGTTTAATATTGTTTAAGTAAACTAATTGGACTCTATTTCATTTTGCTTTATTTCCCCGCACCAGAACTAGCAATCAGCTGTTTGGGTTGTAACTTGTTTTTTTTTCCTTCATGAAGTTTCACTTATGAAGTTCCCAAGGATATTAAATTGCTCCTTCTCTCCCCTCCTTTCTTTGCTTACGTAAACATTTCTCTTCCTCCTTTAGTGGGCCAGGCACAGTGCTAGATGAGGCGGGATCCACAGAGGTTAAATAGGGCCCTGGCCCTGTCCTCGGGGACAAACTTTGTACTTCCCTAGCCAGAGCCCCCGAGACAACTGTGCAGGTTGTTCTCTGTACAAGGTGCCAGCAGAAGAGCCAGCAGGGCTGAAATCCAGCTGGTACCCCGCTTGCCGCCCACGTGCCCTAATGCAGGCCTGTGTCCGCAGAGTTGGGGAGGAGAAGGGACACCTTTTCCTGCTTTCAAAAAGGAACCATATGTGCGAGAAGCAGCCCTGCCTCTAGTACATAGTTGGTATTTACTAGAATGAAGGAATATTAATATCCTGGACATCCAGTTAGGAGTCTAGAATATTTAGGTTTTATCCTGAATACTTAGAACCTTCTCTGGGCCTCAGTTTCCTTATCTGTATAATGAGGGTGTTGGACTCAAAGATCTGTGGGGGCCCTCTTCCTTCAGGGGCTCTAACAGTATTGCTTATCTCTAACTGATGTGATTCCACTCATCCATCCATCCATCCATCCATCCATCCATCCATCTCAAGAACATGACTGGGTAGAGGGGTGGGGTGAAGGTATTGTAGGAAAGAGATGCCACCTAGTGAGACCCTTTCCAGCAAAACTTCTCTCATGATCGCTGAGGACACATGTCTACCTTTGACAAAGATCCTTTCTCTCCCACCTGAGAGTCAAGGTATTTACATGTCCCGCTCCAGAGAGCAGCCCTTATGCCATCATAGATGCAATCAATACAGTCAGCGCCCGTGGCCGGCCATGCGTCTCGGGGAGGCTGGAGCGTGCGTGGGCTGATCCACCTGCTGCCTCGGCATGAAATATTACCTCGGCCACAAAGACTAATGAACTACTCCCTCCCCACCCCTGACCCCAGGAGGGGTGGTGGGTGTTTTTATAATCAAAGCACCAGCAACCTAAATGGGAGGCAACAGGCAATTATGAATATTATATCAAACTGATCTTGGGCACGTGGAGAGGCCACAGGGCCACCGCCAAGGCATTAAAACAGGATGGTGCATATAGAGTGTAGAAGCTGGAAGGGGGAGATGGCTCTGCCAGGTGGTGATTTTTCAGGGGGCCTTGTGCTAGGTGCTCGAGTAGGTAGGCCAAGGGGTTTTAGCTCCATGGGAACAACTTGCTTTCTTCGGCCTCATTTATCTTTTAAGCCCAAAGAGGACTTGCAATGGCCAGCAATAAAGACGCCTAAAAGTAAACTTAAAATGAGCTGGAAAGTTGTAAAGCCTCATTGTAGGGAGGCGTTTCATTCACTCACTCGTTGATCTACCGACTGAAATAACTATTTGCCACCCACACCCAGCACCATGCTGGGGGCTCAGCGTGACTCATATGGTCCTTGTCCTTTAGGAGTGTCCAAGGTGACTGAGGATCAAGGTGTATATTATTAACCAGAAACTGCGAGGAAAGTAGGCATCTGGTTTAGGGACTCAGGAGAGGGTAAGAGTAAAGAGACCCAGGTTTTAGTGCCTGCTCCACTACTCCTGACCTGTGTGACCTAGTGGGCATAAGAATTCTCTATAGAACTTTCTGGAGCTGCAGGTGGCCACGATTCCCAGAGATTCGGCTGAAAGATGTCCGAAGAGGAGGCTGGAGTCTGTACTTGGATTTTGATGCCAGGGTCTCTGGACTTCCTGTGTAAAATTCCGGAGCCAAATATCCTAAATAAGGATTATTCCCTAGGAAAAAAAATTCAGCAGTTGGTGGTAGGCAGAGGGTGATAGGACGGGAAGATGAAGGAGCTGAAGGAGCTCAGAGAAGGATGATTTCAGTGTGGGGGGCGGGCCAGGATCTGGGGCTCCTCAGAGGAGCTGAAGCTCAAACCACCCCTGCGAGATGTGCCAGGGTTGGTCTTTCTTCGATTCCCTCAGAGGAATAGCTTGTGCTTCTTAGCTATTGGCGCCTCCTTGAGGAATAAGTCCACAGGGAGTAGCTGACAAATGTTTGGGGATTGTTATTTGTATTCCTCAATGAAGTCGTCTTCCACTGCTAGGATGGGACAATTTTCTTCTTGGAATTTAGAAAAAAGGTATTTAAACATATGTATTGTCATAACAATTAAAAACATTTATTGGTTCCTCAAACTATAGGAACTAATAACTATTTGCCACCTACACCCAGCACCATGCTGGGGGCTCAGCGTGACTCATATGGTCCTTGTCATTTAGGAATGTCCAAGGTGACTGAGGATCAAGGTGTATATTATTAACCAGAAACTGCAGGGAAACTAGGCATCTGGTTTCACAAACTGAAACAGGTATGTGGCAGGATAAAGCTTCAGGGGTGATCTTTATTTGAATAAATACAATGTTTTTCCCAACTACAAAACTCAGAGTTGACTTGCTTGGCCAGAAAAAATTAAAAGAAAAGAACATTTAAAATAGTAAGCAGGCCAGGTGTGGTGGTTCACACCTGTAATCCCAGTGCTTTGGGAGGCTGAGGTAGGAGGATTGCTTGAGGCCAGGAATTTGAAACTAAACTGGACAATATAGTGAGACACTGTTTCTCCAAAAAATAAAAAAATTAGCTGGGTCTGGTGGTATGGGCTTATAGTCCTAGATACTTGGGAAGCTGAGTCAGGGGGATCACTTGAGCCCAGGAGTTTGAGATTGCAGTGAGCTATGATGATGCCACTGCACTTCATTCAGTCTGGGAGACAAAGTGAGACCCTTTCTCTATAAATTAATAAATAAACATGAGTCTAATATTCAAGGTAAATGCATAGTTCATTTTGAAGTATATGGGAACCAGAGGGAACGCATGATTTTAGGCCAAGAAACTAAGAATCTAGAAAATGGGTATCCATGAAATACTTGAAGGACTCTTATTCCTGGTGAAAGCTCAGGGAATCTTCTCTTGGTTGGGGAAAGCAGGCCCAGTAGGAGTCTGCAAGGAAAAAGCATAGAGGCCTCTAAGGTGGCCATCGGTTAGGAGTTGGTACAATGGCCCAGAACGGTGGCATCCTCTTGGTGAGATCACACGGGTACTCCTGGGACAGCATCAACTATGTCCTCCATCATGGTTGAAGGAGAGAGGCTTCTAGAACTAGGTAGAGGCTGGTTGACAGTTGCAGATTCCCATCTAGATCCCACCCTTAAAGAGAAAAGACTTCACCCAGGGTAGCACATGATGACTTGTGGGACAGAGTCAGGCCTAGCTTCCTGGGTGTGCAGCTTGTGCAGTTGCACATGGCCCCCGGCTGGGACAGGCCTTGTGCTTGGTCTAATGCTCTGCTGTTGCCATCTTGAAATTCCTGATGATTTTCTCTTTGAACTTGTGTTTTGGCTTCATGAGCACAGAATTCCAGTGGGCCCACCATGCATGGGAATTAAGTGAGACATGGTGCAAAGCGAGTTCGAGGTAAGCGTGTTCTATGCCTGTGTCAGCGGAGGCCACACTTTCCCTTTGAACTAGAACTTGCTTCAGTGCAGAGCAAAGGCAATGGTGTTGCAAGAAACATGAACGACCAGGGAACTTTATCACATCCTCATTCACTCGCGCCACTTCCCTGTATTAGCCAGCCACTCACACCGAAAGTCATGACATAGCTGGAAAGGGAAAGATGGGGTCGCCCACAGAGTTCCTTTCTTCCTGTCCTTCCTCACTCATCAGTAATCCCAAGGTGGAGGGCATTGGTAGAATGTGTGTATCGAGAAGCGAAATGAAAACAGTTTCGTTAGTTTTGCAACGCATTTCCATTACCCTGGTAAGAACAAAATGTATATACATGTATGAGCTACGAAATGAGAATTGTGTGATTTCAGTGATTCTGCATATGAGATAAATGCTCTCAGATTTGCATTTAAAATCACCACTGGATAAAGTAAAGATGAATAGTAAAATTCGTGCCAATAATTAAAATTTTTGTTTTTTTGTTTTTTTTTTACTTAGATTGACCTTAAGTAGCAAATAAAAAACACCATACCAAGTTGAGAGAGAAAGACTTCAGAAGAAAGAAAAGAGCTATATATTTTAATACATTTGATGGCATGTTTTTCTCTGCTTTTTTGGTAAAGCAGCCTAAATTTTCATTTTGCACTGGACCCAGAAAATTATGTAGCTGGCCCTGGGTAGAGGACACCTCCAGTTTTGACAAATGGGTCAAAAATCAGTCTGGACACAGAAGACCTTCCGCAGTAGGATTTGGTGATCGTGTTGTCCTGGAGTTACAGCCACTGGTGTTTTAAGCGTTGGCATCTCAGTTCTACTTGCATTAATTTCTGTCCCAGGCTGGCAGGTTGCCTCCTCTCTCCAGCAAAAGCTCTTTCTGCAGCACCTGCAGTGTGCCTGCTGTCACAGCCTTCCTGATCATTAACCGCAATCTAGGTCTTATTAGATCTCATTCCGCCACCCCAACCCTCTGTCTTAATTCATCCAAATAAACTTCTGCTAAGCCTTTACTTCCTCTGCTGCTCTGACTCCCCCCTGTCCCATCCATTCTCCTGTAGAGCCAGGCCCCTGCCTGCCAAGGCTGAAGAATTTGTGCTTCAGCCGTAAGACAGAACATCCATGTCCCAGATGAGCTTTGATGACATGCTGTGTCCAAGGCTCAGTGTCCAACTTCTTTGCGCTTCCAGCTTCTGCCCGGCTGAGACATCATCACTCAGCTGGGACTGGAAATGGACTCTACTTCTTTCAACCATTCTTAATTTTGTCTGTCTTCTCTGACTTTTTTCTTCTTTTTCCCTCCAAAGGCATCAAAAAAGACCCTGACTTTTTATCTTCTGACCCTGATCATCAGATGTTTCAGCAGCCCAATGTAATTATTCAAAAGGAGAATTTCATTCTCTTTGTGCAGTCGAGCTCCTTCTAGGACTTTCTGAGATGTCAAGTAAGATTTGATTTGTTTACTGGGCTCAGTATTTCATTCATTCCAGTCTTCTCCTTCTCAAGTAATAATTGTTCCATGCCAACTTAAGTCTAGATTTTTTTTCCTTCTTGAACCTAATAGTATATATGCATCATCTTCACTTTACTTAGATTATCTTCATTAGGGAGCTTCCCCAGGTAGAAGTTTCACTAAAATTACCAATAAAAATGTGCAAAGAGTTCCAGCTTTCCCATGTCTTCTTGATATTCTGTTTCTCAAACAGCAGGCGCATCTTTTTGTGCATTTAGATTATTTCTTCAAGTCATCTGATTGTATCTTTAAGCCCAGATACTTCCTCAGGAAGATGTTTATTTTAGATTTTGATTTCTCTAAAAGATATCTTTGCTGCTTTGACATTCTGTTCTTAATTAGATCACTTTTTATTTTAGGAACTTCACACCTACAGAAAAAGTTGAATGATTAGCATAATGGACACCCCTGTGCACCTCACCAATATGCACTAATTGTTAACATTTCACCATGTTTTCTTTTTATTCATGTATGATATATAATTCTTTTGCCCAATAATTTGGAAACAAATCACAGATAATATGGCACTCCACCCCTATATATGTCAGCATAAATCTCCTATAAATAAGAACATTTGCCTATACAACCATAATATCATGCTCGCACCTCAGAAAATTAACAATAATTCCCAAATCTAACATGCAATCTCTATTAACGTGTCCTCAGCTGTCTCCAAAACGATCTGACAGTTTTTAAATTATTTCTTTTGATTATGCCAATTCCGTGCCTCCAAAGAAACTGGCCAATGCACCACTCCCAAGAAGCATAAACATTCCATATTCCCTGGGTGTGTTATAAAAGTCCAGCCCAGCCTTACTTCCACAGGCAGAGTGGCCAGTAGCATCTTGGTGTATCAACTTAGAAATTCTTAATCTCCACTGCTGTCTGCTGTGGTTGCTTTTCTGCATTTATTTCTTGGCTGTATTTGGCGGCACTGATGTTTCCAAGCTCCTGTCCCATCAAGTTCCCAGACTCTTCCAAAACACTTAAATCCTCTTCAGGCATTTTCATTCCAACAACGAACTCTTAAGAATTCTTAATTTCTCTGCAGAGCAATGTTTCTTATGTAAGTCATTGTTATCTTCCATTCTGAGTGTCACTAGGGTTGAAGTTGACCCTCCAATAGTTTCTTCAGGCAGGGCTCATTAGAACAATCTTTCCTAAATTCTCGCATGTTCAAAAATGCTTGATTTTACATTTTTAAAAATATAAAAAGCCAGGTATAAAAATTTGAGATCACACTTTCTTTCCTTGAGGAATTTTTAGGATTTGTTCCACTGTCTTCTAAGATTGGATGTTGACTTTAAGAAGCCTCAAGTCAGCAAGTCGCTTCTCTTGGTATTTTCACCTGGCTGCCCCAAAGTGGTTTTGTTTTGTTTTGTTTTGTTTTGTTTGAGATGGAGTCTCGCTCTGTCACCTGGGTTACAGTGCCATGGCATCAGCCTAGCTCACTTCAACCTCAAACTACTGGGCTCAAGTGATCCTCCTTCCTCAACCTCCGGAGTAGCTGGGATTATAGGCGCATGCCACCACACCTGGCTAATTTTTCTATTTTTAGTAGACACGGGGTCTTGGTCTTGTTCAGGCTGGTCTTCAACTCCTAAGCTCAAGCAGTCCTCCCACCTTGCCCTCCCAGAGTGCTAGGATTACAGGCATGAGCCACCACACCCAGCCCCCATAGACCCTTTTTATTTATTTATTTATTTATTTTACTTCAGCATATTATGGGGGTACAAATGTTTAGGCTACATGTGTTGCCTTTCACTCCCTCCCACCCCAGAATCAGAGCTTCAGGCATGTCCATCCCCCAGATGGTGCGCATGGCACCCATTATGTGTGTATATACCCATCCCCTCCTCCCCCCGCCCACCTTCCCCATGCCTGATAAATGTTACTCCTATATGTCCACTTAGGTGTTGATCAGTTAATACCAATTTGCTGGTGAGCACATGTGGTGCTTATTTTTCCATTCTTGGGATACTTCACTTAATAGAATGAGTTCCAGCTCTATCCAGGAAAATACACGAGGTGCTATATCACCATTGTTTCTTAAAGCTGAATAGTACTCCGTGGTATACATATACCACATTTTATTAATCCACTCATGTATTGATGGGCACTTGGGTTGTTTCCACAGCTGTGCAATTGTGAATTGTGCTGCTATAAACATTCGAGTGCAGGTGTCTTTTTTATAAAGCATCTTTTGTTCTTTTGGGTAGATGGCCAGTAATGGGATTGCTGGATCAAATGGTAGATCTACTTGTATCGCTTTAAGGTATCTCTATATTGCTTTCCACAGAGGCTGCACTAGTTTTCAGTCCCACCAGCAGTGGAGGAGTGTTCCTATCTCTCCACATCCATGCCAACATTTATTCTTTTGGGACTTTTTGATAAAGGCCATTCTCACTGGCAATAAGTGATATCTCATTGTGGTTTTGATTTGCATCTCCCTGATGATTGGAGATGTTGAGCATTTTTTCATATGTTTTTTGGCTATTATTCTGTCTTCTTTTGAAAAGTTTCTGTTCATGTCCTTTGCCCACTTTTTGATGGCATTGTTTGATTTTTTCTTGCTGATTTTCCTGAGATCTAAATAGATTCTAGTTATCAGCCCTTTCTCAGATGTTGCGAAAGTTTTCTCCCATTCTATAGGTTGTCTGTTTGCTCTCTTGACAGTTTCTTTGGCTGTGCAGAAGCTTTTTAATTTGATCAGGTCCCATTTATTTATTTTTGTTGCTGCTGTGATTGCCTTTGGGGTCTTCTTCATAAATTCTTTGCCTAGGCCAATGTCTAGAAGAGTATTTCCAATGTTTTCCTCTAGAATTCTAATAGTTTCATACCTTAGGTTTAAGTCTGTTACCCAGCGTGAGTTGAGTTTTGTGAGAGGTGAAAGGTGTGGGTCCTGTTTCAGTCTTCTACATGTGGCTATCCAGTTTTCCCAGCACTATTTATTGAATAAGGATTCTTTTCCCCAGTGTAAGTTTTTGTCTGCTTTGTCAAAGATTAGATGGCTATATGAGGATGGTTTTATATCTGGGTTCTCTGTTCTGTTCCACTGGTCAATGTCCCTGTTCATGTGCTAAACCCAAGGTGTTTTAATTACTATAGCCTTGTAGTATAGTTCGAAGTTTTATCTCTGAAATCCAGTCATTTTGCTAGGATAAGTCTCAGCGATGAGAATCCTTGTTAGTTCTTTCTGAAAGACTATTCCTTTTCAATAGCTACATTCAAGTCAGAAACCTTCAAAAGGTTTCTGAAACCTTTTGATGAATTGTATCTTTAAATATTTGTTCTGTTACATGATTTTTTTTTTCAGGGCCACCATTTACTAGCATATTGTGTTTCCTTGGCTTTTCTTGTCTTTTCTTTCATTGTTTTTTGCACCACTTTTGATTGAGGTGTAATTACATACCAAAACCTGCACATCTTTAAGTGTACAATCCGATAGGTGAGTGTTAGCATATGCAGACACCAGTGAAACCACTGCCCCAACCAAATAGTGAACATGTTCATGACCTCGAAAGGTTTCCCTGTGCCCTTTATGATTCCTCCCTATGTCCCTTCCCCATTCTCAGGCACCACTGATCTGTCACTTTAGATTAGCTTTCATTTTCTAAAATTTTCTATGAATGATGTCATACAGTATATACTCTTTGTTCAGTCCGGCTTTTTTACTCAGTATAACTGTTATGAGATTCATCCATGTTGCTGCATGTATCTCAAGTGGTGAGAGCAGACATCTTTGCTTGTTCCTGATCTTGGGTGGGAATTTTTCCTCTAATTTTTCAGGTGGTTCCTTTTCTCCCTGGCCTCAGGTAATTTCCTCCAATGCATGCACTGATCAGTACACAATGGAAGACTTTAAGTGGGCCCCTTACAGATCTCTGGAGGGAGTGTTCTCTCTCTCTCTCTCTCTCTCCTATTATTCTTTCCTGAAAACCCTGGTCCCCTTAGCCTTAGCCTTTCAGGTCTTCCAGCTTCTTCTACTGAACTGAGGTGCCACCAGGCCCTGACTGGGTTTTCCCCTCTCTGTACCATGACTTTAAAAACTTCCTCTGGGCAATAACCTGGGGCAATTATAGGGCTCACCTTGCTCATGTCCCATCTCTCAGAGGTCACTGAATATCGCTGAATGATGTCTGATATTTTGAACATCATTGCTTCCAGTTTAAACTGCTTTTTCAGTTCAGCTTCCCCTGCCCTCCAGCCCCAGGCAGAGGGTAAATCCAGTCCCTGTTACTCCATCTCATTCAGAAGCACATATCACCTTTATATAGACTATTGATGGATAAACCTTAAGTGAAGAGCGTTTTTCCTTGACCAGTTACGTGCAGGAGTTCGTGTGGGGAATTCAGCTCTGCACCAGCAGGAACTTTCCTTGTAACCTGGGGACGTAAGTCTGAGTCTGTTCGGATGCAGACAGCCCTGGCTTGGTGCCAAGGAAGGCTCCCCTGCCCCCAGGCTCACACCCATAGTTCCCCAAGACATGGCCTGTCTGTGTGACCCTCATGCCACCCCTTCCGTTACCAAAAGCTCCGCACTTGTCCTCGAGGCTGCATCAGAAGAATGAGAACAAGCAGTCTGAGGGGAAGGAAAGAGAAGTTTATTACTTTGGCAGCAGAGGAGGAGGATGGAGACTCCTGTCTGAAATTCCATCATCCTAATAAGAAGCACAGAGTTTTTAAATAAAAACAGAGAGTTTTTAAAGGGTGTGTTCTCAGCTTCAGGCCATTGCTGTTCATTTTCAGTTGATGATCCTGATCATCCCATCTCCCTAAAGACAGTCCCAGTGACCCCACCCAGAACCTCCCCCTGCCAGGTCCCGGCTGAGCCATCTCCTGACCTCCCCGAGCCATTTTCTGGACCACAAAGAACAAAAGACATTGCCCCGGCCCTCCCAACCACTGGCCTGAAGCAGGGATGCAGGTTTTAGTTCCCAAAACGAGTGGAGGATGTTTTAAAGGGAAAGGAAGTATTTTTGCCCTGTGTTCAGTCCATTCCCTCTGTTACATATTCCCCACTGTCAATATTTCCCTTCCATGTCTATGGGAGGAGGGGTGACTACTCTGGTACACTTCTCCTTCCTTCCTAAGGACCAAATCAGATCCAAGGATGCTCCAATGCCTGGTGCAGGCATCCAACCCTCGCTCTTATAAGCAAAAGGTGAGTGTGCCCTCACCTTGGCTGCACGGCTTCGCCCCCTCTCTGGGATCTGCAACCTCTGCAAGTTTTCCACTCTTCCCTCCCCTCCTCCTTGTCTACTCCTCCATCTTTGGACACACTTTCCACCTGTTTGGAGTTTCAACTTTCTTGCAGTTTTAACAAAAATAGAGTTCGAACCTCTGTTTCTCTTTTCTCTTTGTTGCTTTTAGGTTTTCTGAGTTCCCAGGAAACGTCCTTGTTGCTCTTAGGTGATTTCCAAGAAAACGTTAAGTCATCAGCTGAAAACTGGAAGTCAAGGGCCATACCGCTGCTGCTGGTGTTTTGAATGTATTTTTTACATCACTCTTCAGCCTGACACAGTCCCTGACCTCTAAGGGTATTCCATAAATGTTTGCAGAATGACTGTCAAACAAATCGAGCAATCCTCCCATGACCTAGGTCTACATATGTGGGCAGACCATTGCTTTCTCGCCACCTGGGATGTCCCGAAATGCATGTCCCCGAATGTCTCCCCCATTAAGTCTGGAGCTTCCCCAAGCACGACAGAGCTGTCGAAAGTCTGAGAACATGAGGCTGTCTGAAGTCTGTCTTCCAGGAGTATGGGCTTTTGACCTGGACAAACTTGAGTTTGAAATTTAGCAACACTATTTACTGCAACTTCTTGTTGCATTTCGCATTAGTCAGGAGTCTCCAGAGAAACAGAACCCATAGGCTCTCTCTCCTTTAAGGAATGGGCTCATGCAGTTCTGGGGACTGGCAAGTCCAAAGCTTGCCAGACAGGCTAGCAGACTGGAAATTCTGGAGGAGTTTATGTTGCAGCCCGGAGTTTGAAGGCAGTCTGGCGGCTGAAATTCTTTTCCTCAGGGGATCTCAGTGTCTTCTCTTAATGTCTTCAGCTGATTGGATGAGGTCCCATCATATTATGCAGGGTAAGCAGCCTTACTCAAAATCTACTGATTTAAATGTTGACTGTATCTAAAAATACCTTCACAGCAACATCTAGACTGGTGTGTGACCAAAGGACTGGCCACCACAACGTAGCTGACACATAAAATTAACCGTCACAGGCCTGAGTCATTTATTCAGTCTCACTAATCCTCAGTTTTCTCATATGTAAAATAGGGTTATTATTATACCTTCCTCAGAGGACGGCTGTGAAAATCAAATTGGATGAATACGTAAACCACCTAGCAGAGTGTCTGGCAGATTGTAGGCACTTAATAAATACAAGCTGCTCCTGTTTTGTCTAGAAGTCATGCCTGAGATGGTCTCCTAGAATCCAGTCCCCTGACTTTCATGGGCCTGCATCCCCTGTCTGCATTATAAGGGTTGGAAGGTTCTAGGCTGAGGTAAGTTCAGGCAAGATTCAGAGGGGGAAGAAAGCAAGAATGGGCAGACACGATCGCAGAACCAGAGGCCAAGTTCCAGTTCAAGTTTCATGAGTTCACACCACGGTGACAGCCGCAGTGCCAGCAGCAGCAATAGCAGCTTCCTGACCTCTGGCCTGCAGCTGTGGAGGTGTGACCTTGAACCACGAGCTTTGAGGTGACACCTGCCATCTATTCCTGCTGTCAGCACCTGATTGCTTAGGGTTTGAAATACCTAGCATGGTTTCCATATCCTGCCTGGTACAGAAGGCTTCGCTGAAGTGGCCTCATGCTTTCCCCTCTGCACCTACCCGCCAGGTCCAGGGAGGGTCCCTGGGTCCTCCTCAGCAGAACCTGCCGGAGAGAGACAGGGCCCTCTGATTGCAGCCGTCATGATGATGCAAGTAAAAAGCAGAGAGAGCACCAGCAACGGCCAGTCCAATGAGGACATTGTATTAACTGCACTGCTGCTCTTGCTTTGGTTTAAAATCTTAGTGTAGAACAGACTCCACTAACTGGAATCTTCCATGGACATGATGTTCTGCCCAGGGCCCAGTGCCTCTCTCTCAACAGCCAGAGGGCCTGCCCAGATTTTATTGCATTGCAATTTTATAGCTATAAACACTTGGGTGCGTTTAAAGAGACAGCTCCTTTTAAAAACCCCACATTTCTCAACAAGGACACAAATCACAAACGTTTCATCATGGGGTAGCAAAAGAGGCCTCTTATCCTCCCTTGGCCCACACGCTGCAGTCCAGTTGCAGGATGGTGATAAGAAAAAGTAATTTTTTATACAAGCCATAACCCAGGTAGGCGAGAACCACAGGCACAAGTTACCGGGCTGGTGGCTGTTGACTTCATAATGAACCCAAAGTTGAGCCTCAGGCTGAAGGTTAAGAAAACAGGGAGAGACAAATGGGCCAGGAAACATGAAGACAGGATATGACTGCTGAGGGCAGGGAGGGAAACAGTTCCTTAGAATTTTAATAACAACAATAGCTTTTACCTTTATCAAGTGTCTACTGTGTACATTTCACATGGGGTCTTATTTAATCCTTACAAAAACCCTATGAGATGGGATTATTAATCCCATTTTACTTATGAAAAAAACCAAGGTGTTTTTTTTTTTTGAAAATTGAGATTTAGAGAGATTAAGAGACTTCCTCCAGGGCCCTGGTGGAAGCATGATGCAAATCTAGAGCGTGTGAGTCCAGGGCCAGGCTTGTAAACATCATGCTCACTGTGGACTGTGAGGATGTTCAAAAGTGTTATGCCAAAGAAGGGGATCACAACCAGTTAGGAAAATAACAAGTTTTGAAAATTCTGAGTTCATCAAAGTGAAACAGGTTGGATATTTTGTCGGTTTTTTTTTTTTTTGCTGCAGGACTTCTCAGGGCCTTTAATAGACCATAATACTTTGTGAGTTTTCAAAAAGGAGGACAATTATTGCAGTGCTTCTTGAATATCTTTGAGCACAGAACACATTTCTCAAAGAGCATCTTCAGGGCTCAGAGTCCCTCAAAAAGCATTTTGTGAAATCCCATTTTGTTGCATTCGGGCCAAGTTATAGCTCACAGGTGTGGCTTGAACTATGGGGCGGTAGGAGGTGGGGTGAGTGTGTGGCTGAGATAAGTTCACTACTGTCTGTTATCCTGCACTATGATTGTGGAGGAGAGCTTGGTTGTGTCTCCAAATTCTGGGCCTGGTGACTCCAGTCCAATCTCCAGGAATTCTGAAGCAGGCAAGAAGACTGGCAGCAGTGGGAAGAGAGGGAATGAGACTGAGAGACTAACATAGACACAGAGCCATTGAAAGATGGCCAAGGGGGAAGAAGAGTCCTTTATTTTTATACAGGGTTTATGTAGTTGCAATTTCCTTAAAAAGTATTTTACATTCAATCTCAGGCAAAATACCCAACAACTGACATGGAGAGAAATGTGTGTCCAACGGTGGACAGCATTTTAGTATAGACGAGAATAAATCCATATACACAGACTATGAATAGACCACAAACTGGGGGGAGAAGTCTGGACAAGAGTGGTTATCATTAGGCGAGTTATGCAAAGTGCTCATAATTTGTGTTTATTTTGATTTTCTATCCTTCTGATCGAAACATCTGCTGTTTTTATACTGCTGCAGACAGGGCTGGCTGCAGCAGTGTAATTTGTGGAGCCCAGTGCAAAATGAAAATGCAGGGCTCCTTTCCCAAATGGCAGGACAAAGTGCCCTTGCATGTATAAAAACAGAGAGCTGGCTCACGGCTGTAATCCTAGCACTCTGGGAGGCTGAGGCATGAGGATTGCTTGAGCTCAGGAGTTCGAGACCAGGCTGAGCAAGAGAAAGAGCAAGACCCCGTCTCTACTAAACACAGAAAAATTAGCTGGGCGTGGTGGCACACGCCTTTCCGAGCTACTCTGGAGGCTGAGACAGGAGGATCGCTTGAGCCCAGAAGTTTGAGGTTGCTGTGAGCTATAAGGATGCCACTGCACTCTAGCCAGGGGTGACGGAGCAAGACTCTGCCTTAAATAAATAAATAAATAAATAAATAAAGTGTGATGAAGTAAGTAAAGACTAAGTAAATAAGTAAAGAAAAATTAAGGTTTCAAATCATTAGCGTGAATTTTGCTGTTCTTTTTGCACAATGCCAGTTTTTTTTTTTTGTTTTTTTTTTTTTTGAGACGGAGTCTGGCTTTGTTGCCCAGGCTAGAGTGAGTGCCGTGGTGTCAGCCTAGCTCACAGCAACCTCAAACTCCTGGGCTCAAGCAATCCTGCTGCCTCAGCCTCCCGAGTAGCTGGGACTACAGGCATGTGCCACCATGCCTGGATAATTTTTTTCTATATATATTAGTTGGCCAATTAATTTCTTTCTATTTTTATAGTAGAGATGGGGTCTCGCTCAGGCTGGTTTTGAACTCCTGACCTTGAGCAATCCGGCCGCCTCGGCCTCCCAGAGTGCTAGGATTACAGGCGTGAGACACCTCGCCCGGCCTACAATGCCAGTTTTAAATGCAGATTATTAAACCGAGAGCAGGGCCCTTCTGAGCGAAGGACTCTGTGTGACTGCACAGGATACATGCCCGTGAGGCCAGTCTTGGCTGCAGGCCAAGAAGAAACGGGACTTTTGTTTTACAGTTTTCAGGTGGCCGGCTCTGTGGGCTTTGGACAGCACCATCAGGCGTCTGACATTTACGGTGTTTCCCCTGTGGGAAGTTAGGGTACGTTCTTGACTGCCGGAGTCCACCGCTGAAAGATTATCATGACCCGTTCATCAGAGAGAGAAAGAGAAGTCAGCAAGAAAAATGTTTCCCTTGCACTTCTTGAAGCTGTAAATGTCACTGCTCATTGTAAGGAAATGTTCCCAGGGCCAGCAGTGATAAACCAATCAGGCAGCCTCAGGCGAGGGCATTTCATAAACGTATCTGAGATGCTCCTGGTGGCTTCGGGGCCAGACAGACTGCACCAGGTGAGAGGCTGGGAAATGGTTTCCTGGGGAGAGAAGAGAAACACCACCCTCCACCCAGGGAGGGCAAGAGAACTGGGCCTCACCAACAGAGCCATTTCTTTCCAGAGCTGCGCTGCAACCAAGTGAGGGCGGTTTGTCTGCCTTCTCCTCTGTCCCTGCTACCTGGGCTATGACACCGTGAAGTATATCAATGCCTTATGCCTTACATAGAACAACGGTCCCACCTACAGGTGCCTGCTTGTTTATGGAATCACCACTTACAATCCTCACAGCAACTTGATGAGGTTTATGTCATTATCCCCATTTTCCTGATGAATAAACTGAGACTTCAAAAGATAATGGGATTGGCAGAGGTCACCCAGCCAAGGTAGGTTTCCCTGAGCCTGGAGGCCGAGGCTGGCTGGCACCCTGGCTCCGTGTAGCACCCTGAGCCCCAGCTTTCTGAATCCAGGTCCCGGCTCGGCCTCACGGTGTCGGCTTTGGATCTACTGGCTGGTCTCACAGGGGGAAAGGGTTTCAATAAATGCCACATGTGCACGTTCACTCACACACACATACGGACTTGGTGTAAATAGAAGTCTTTAGAGTCTGAGCACATCTCTTCGAATATGCTTCATGGTAGCAAATCTTTTCCTCCAAAAGTATACTTGATTTTTAGGAATTAATGAAAACCATTTGGCGCCTGACAGCTTGGTGGGATGTGAATTTATTCAGTGGGTAAAGCGGTAAAATGGGTGATTAGGACAGGGAAGGAGCGAGGGGAGGAAGGTGTCTGTATGCGTGTACCTGCCCGCACATCTGGGTGTTTCACTGCCCACCTGAGCCGAGCCTCTTGCATGGCACAGCATGCCACACGGTGGGTATCGCTGTCCCCGTGTTCCAGGGGGACAAGCCAAGGACAAAAGAGATGATGTCACAATCCTCCACTAGTCGGTGGCAAAACTGGAACTGCAATCTAATTTGCCTTAAGGGAACGAGAGCTTTTCTTGGTCCAAAACTAAATAAATAAATAAACAGAGAGAAAGAAATTTGTGTCTGTAAAGCAACGAGATGATTTTCTAATTTGGCTCCCAGAACGGGCTCTGCAGATAATTCTAAAGCAATGACTCTGAGTACGTGCTGAGAAGTGGCAGCACCGTGACAGGAGGAGTCAAGTTCCCGCGGAGGACACCGTGATGGGAACAAACCTGGCTTGGCTGCCGAGGGATTGTTTTTGTTTTTAAACACTCCGGCTACAGCTCTTTCGAACCCAGGATCTTGGCACGAGAATGAGCCCCGGGGTCGCTCGTGTTCACCACCCTCATTCCCGGAAGGCACAACTAGCTCCCGTGATGGGGAGTGACTTGCTGGGGATCGCACGGTGGCGTTGTGCCAGAACCTTGACCAAAACCCAGGAGCCTGACAGAGCCTCGCTGTTTCCCATAGTGCACCGCTTCCTCCCTTCGCCTCTCCTCCCCTCCCACACGGATACAGCAGCGTCCTCACAACAAGAGGAATCGTTTTTTTAAAGAACTTTCTATGTGTCAGACACTTAAGGGGCATTATCTCATTAAGCTTTCAAGGCAACCTTACGGGTGAAGAATTACCGTTCCCATTTCATTGATAATAAAGCCAAGGCCCAGAGAAATCTAAAAAGCAGGGCCAAGTTTCAGAGTTAGGAAACAGAGGCCCCAGGATTTGAACCCAGGTCTGCCCACCTCCGGGTCCCTTGTGTTTAACAGTATCCAACGTTGCCTCCTCCTTCTCCCTCTTCCTCTCCCGTCCCATAGGAGCCCAGTATACAGATTCCCAGAAAAAGGCATATTCCACTCAAACCCACCCTCCCCCCAGCTAGTCACTTCCCCTCCTTTCGTGTTTATCAACACAAATAGCCTGTCCTCCTGGCACGCTTGTCTTGTTGGAAGCCAACCTTATTCCCTGGGAACTCTGAGGAACAATGAGCTGTTAGCCGAGCCCTCCGGGGCCCCGCCCCCATCCTGGCCGGCTTCCTCGACTTCCCCTGCTCACACTGGCCCAGCAGAGGCTGTCCACAAAGTGCGTCAGTCACTTGTTTACTTGCTTTTCCTGCCTGGCCCCGGGGGTTCCGTTGGCTGTTTCTTCCCCCTGGAGGTTCTCCCTAGGTGAGCTTTGATCTGCAGAGGGAAGGGCAACAGGAGGCGATGAGAGATGCTAAGAGTCCGGCAGCATCTGACTCATTCCATGAGAGGAAGCAGAAAAGGTCTTCTCTTAAACAATCCTGCGAGGATGCTGGTGAGAACTGTGCACCCTGCCCGTGCCCGGGTGGGGGGCCTCCTCTCCCAGGGACAGAATTGCAAAAGGAATGCAAATTCCGCAAGCCAGAGGCAAACCTCCCGGCCCTTTCTACACTGGGCTAGCAGTATAATCGTCGACTCTTACACCAATGTCGAATCTTTCCACAAAAGGCCAGGGCTGCAGACCCCTCCCTAGAGGGAGGTGTTTTCAGACGAGCAAGGCTGCGAGTGGAGACAGTCTGGCTGCACAGTCTCACTTGAGAGTGGACTGAGAACTTCTCTGGAACACTTCCCGAAATACCGCCCCCTTAGAGAGCTACCTATTTGGGCTTCTAAAGACTTTCTGGTCCTCGAAATCCATAACAACATGAAAAAGTACCCCTGGGCAGGGACACATAAATGTTCAAATAATGTAGCAGTCAGAGTCCTGGCAAAAGATGAAAGGGGGTGCACTCAAAAGGGCTTTAACTGGAGAGAATTTAATAAGGGACTATTTATAGGGGTGTGTGGGGTTAGCAGAACCAGCAAGTGATGGTGAGGCCAGGAGGCAGAGGGGGAGAAATACTGTTCACCCCTCCCTCCTCCTGCACCCCAATCTCCTGCCTGCGACTCCTATTGGCAACATCCAGCTAAAAGCCAAAGAACAGGGGAACCTGGGGACATAGTGCGCAGCTGTCAGAAGCTGGGCACAGAGCAAAGTGGGCAGGGCGGAGAATGGATCAGGATGGGCAAAGCCACCTGGCCTCTTGCTAACAGCCAAGCAGATGTCCTAAATGCTTTCTCTGCACCAGCCGCCTTTCATGGACTCCAGGTCATTGCAAAAGGATTCTCACCACCATGAAACCATCTATGAATTGGTCTGAAAAGCCTCAGCATTGTGCTGCTGGTCAGGTGTTATAATGTTATTTCTGCTGCCTCCCAATTAGGGCTCTGGAAGAGGGAGGACCGTGGACAGTTCCCTCTGTCCAAGGCCCAGCCTGTCCACGTGAACATATGTTCTCATTACTTCACAGGCTAGATTTGCTTTGGTGTCTTCTTGGTACCTAGGTTTTTATTGTGAAGTGCATCTCATAGGTATAGAAGAGTATTTTAAACATATGTGGAGTTGAAACTATTTAACACCTATGTACTTACCACAAATATTAAGAAATCGAACACTAACCAGTTCCTTAGAAGTCCTCCAAATGCCCCTCTCTAAATAAAACCTCCAATCTCCTCCTCAGAGATAACCACGATCTTGACTTTTTGCACTCATCATTATCTTGATTTTCTTTATCATTTTACCACCTAGGTGAAACCATGTGTATTGAATGCAAGCGCACATCTAGCTGAGAGTGAGAGGGCAGCGTTGCCCTTCGGGATAAAGGAGCCCAGGAGAGAGAGAAGCTAAACCGAGTGTCTGGGTGATCTGGTTGCAGCTTCCCCCAGAGTTTCCAGGAGCCCTAGAATTCTCGGGAAATAGGTGGGCAAGGTCATGAGCAGACCTTAGGAAACACAGGGCTCACCGGAGCTCAGCATATGGCAAGGCTGCTCTGTGGGCCGGGCGCTGGGTGTTCAGAAGAAATATGTTCCAGAGTATGGGTCCATATGCTCTGAATCCTCTGCTTCACCGTGGCTACCATTAGCTTCTGCAGCGGATCTAAGAAGAGCACTTCGGTGGGTGAAATGAGCATCCCAAGCTGATCCAAAAGCTGGCCAGAGTGGGAAAAGCAGCAACCTCATCAGAAGTGATTAAGACAGGCCCCAAACTGGGCATCTCAGCCAGACTCTCCCAGGAACTCTGTCCTCACACTTTAAAATATGAATCAATAGTAATGGGGATTTTGGTGATGATGGCTTTCAGCATATCTATTTCTTAAGACACTCTGCTCTACTCTTGGCTGCTTGCCCTTCACTCCTGGTAGAAGTCAGCACCATCCCTTGCACCCCTCTCTGGGGTTGGAGCTCATGTTTTCTGTATTCAATGTCTTTCGCTGTCTTGGTTTACTCTCTCTTTTTTATGGAGCATATATCCTCTAGTGCTTCCCTGAGGAAGGGTACATGGGGAGAGAAACTTGTTGAGACTATGCAGGTCTAGAACTGTTTTTATTCTACAGCACTTGATTTATACTTAGGCCAGGTATAGATTGCAGGTTCATTTTTCCATCAGCATTTCGAAGGTGTTTCTCCATTGTCTTCTTCCTTCAAGTATTACTGTTGCGAGATCTGAAGCCATTCTGATTCCAGATCCTTAACATTGTCTCTGGTTGCTTATAGGATTTTTTCTTTGTCCCCACTGATCTGAAATTTGACAATGATGTATGTGCCTTGTGAGTTTTCCTCTTTCTTTCATTTATTAGGCTGGCTAGTTGGTGGGTCCTTTCAATCCATTCTGGGAAATTTCTTACATTATTTCTATGATAATGTCCTCACTTTCCCCATTTTCTCTGTTCTCTCTTTTTAGAATTTCCATTATCCTATTGTTGAACCTTTATGACTGGTCATCTATTCTTTTTCACCTGTTTTCTCTTAGTTTCTGTCTAAGCATTTTTGTTCTTTGGTGAGGGGAGGTGGAAATGAGATGAGATTTCCTCAATAGTTCTTCCTTCTCATTTGCCATTTCCCTTTTTCATTTTCAAGAGACTTGTATTCTCCTTAAGTATTCATTTTTTATAGCACCCTGTTCTTGTTTCCTGGAAGATTTTCTTTTACTTCTTCACAAATATTAATTATAGAATTTACTGGGGAAATTTTATTTTCCTGCATAGTTTTTGTTTCTGCCCATTTTATTATTTTTTTTCTTTTATCTCTTTCTCTCATGTTAAAGCCTTTCCTTAGGTATAAAACTTGGCTGTATGCACATAATAATGAATGAGAAGCTAAAAAAAAAACCCCAAAAACAAAAACAAAACAAAATAAAAAACAACTAATTGGAAGTTCTCAGCAAGTGTGTGGGGTAACTCAACTTTGAGCTTCAAAGTAGGGTTATTTGGTTGGGCTGTTTGTTGGTAGAATACTCAATATCTTTAGGAATTTATTCTTCAGATGGTCAGATTACCCAGGGAATGGTCTTCTATCATCCTTCTATGAGAGTAAGGGTCTGGATGCTTATGTGCTGGGAGCCAAGGTGGAAATGACATAGGCATTATAACTCCAATTCAGCTCTAGTCCAGAGCACTGCTCCTAATCAAGGGCCCAAGAATGGGAAGTGAAAAGTGCATTGGCAATCTGTGTCTATGAGACCTGTTGACACCTTGCTTTCCACAAGGCTTGCCTTTGCTGTAGTAGAAAATTGAGCATTCAAACAATGAGATAGGAAATAACAAGCAAGAATTTGCTGAGTGTTTCCCTGATTAAGCAACACCTCCCATTCTTGGTAGGTGCACATGCTTGAGCTCATTGTGTAGTTGAGTAAACAACTGCCAGGGATATTAAATTAACTGTCTCAAGGTTAGACAACTATTAAATGGCAGAGTTAAGATTTACATCCCAGTCTATTTGATTCCAAAGCTCTTTATTATTATTTTATTTTAAATAATATTTTTATGCGAAATTCATGCTTGTTATAGGTATCTCAGAAAATATATAAAGTTCCAAATAAAATTTTAAAAACAGCTATAAGGCCACCAAAACACTGTGTGATATTCTTTCAACAGGAATGCACCATAATTTATAATAATAATTTATCATTTATTGGATTCTCCTCTCATTTGGGTTATTTACATTGGTAAACCTATGCTGTTTCCACTACATGGTATCAGCCAAGGGCAGGAGGTGTAGGCAGGAAGGGGCAGGGTGCTAGGCAGGTGCTCGGGTTGACAGATGTTGAGTAAAAGGGGTTCAGATGGACACAGTTCAGTACCCTGGAGAGCTCCATGACAGTAACGTTGCCAAATGCACTGAGCAGAACACTGGCTGGGAGTTTTAGGATTCGGAACTGCTTCTCCAGAATGGAATGTTAAAAGACACCATACACAGCTGGGATGTCTCTGAGAGATTCATCCTCACCACCCCCTTGGTTCAAAGAGCTTTGTGGGAGTGTGTCAGTATCCTCTCTCACCATTCTGCCTTTTCTTGTGCTGTCCCCTCAGCTTGGAATGCCTGGCTAATTTCTACTTACCATCTAATGTTCCATTTAATCGTTAATTTTCTCCAAAAAGCTATCTGAGTTCCCTCCATCTTCACTATCAATGGTTTTCTTCCTTCCTTCCTCTGCACCTCTTTCGGTCATCATATGTGCCACATTAGATTATAATTATCTGTCCTCCTAATTAGAATGTGAATTCCTTGCAGCAGGGATTGAGTTTCGCTTATTTTTGGTTCCAGTAAGTACTCAATAAATAATATAAAACATTCCATAAATGAGCACATTTTCTGTAGGCAATGAGAAGCTATTGAAGGTGGTTTTCAACCAGGGGATATTTTTCTCCCTAGGAGACATTTGTCAATGTCTGGAAATAATTTTTTTGCTTTTGCAACTGAGGGGGCAGATGCTCCCAGCATATGGTGGGTAGAGACCAGGGATACTTCTAAACATCTGACAATACACATGACAGCCCTTAGAAAAAAAGAAGTATAGGCCCAAAATGTTATTCATGCCAAAGTTGGAAAACTCTGTTTTAGAATAATAGAATGAATTTAACCAAACTGTTCTTCAACCAATTTAAGTCTTTAGGGAACAGTGAGTCCAACAGTCTCATTTTACAGATGAGAAAACTGAGCTACATTGGTTATAGGGTTGGGGCAAAAACTTGTACCATGGCACCCTTTCCACACAGTTATACTTGGCTGACATTACTTTTTAGCTATCCAATACTCTGAGTGGTGTAGGAATAGAATGATTTGCTGTTGTTTAGTTATTTATTTTTTAGAGACACAGTGGCACAATTGTAGCTCACTGCAGCCTCAAACTCATGAGCTCAAGCAATCCTTCAGCTTCAGCCTCCCAAGTATCTGGGACTACAGGCCCATGCCACCCTGCCTGAGTAATTTTTCTTATTTTTTGTAGAGATGGGGTCTCGCCATGTTGCTCAGGCTAGTGTCAAACTCCTAGGCTGAAGGGATCCTCCCATCTTTGCCTCCCAAAGTCCTGGGATTACAGGCGTGAGCCACTGTGCCCAGCCAAGATGATTTTCTTAATGTACATTATCCTGGGTTCATCAATCGGGTTTAGAAGACAAGGACGAGACTGAAGAAAAAATTTTGGAGTCCACCGAAAAGGCATAGCCAGCTTCCCCCTACAGCATCCCCTCCTTAGCTTCTCTTTTCTAGGGAGATCTGTTACAAACCTCAGGCTGAGTGAGAAAGAACTCTTTCAATGGCTCATTTCCAAACAATTCAATCTGCTCCAGGAAATGAGAGATTAGTTTGTGGAAGAGTGAGTTATTTTAAACCTCTCTGCATTAAAACCAATTAATGCTCTGGAGGGCCAAGCCTGCCACAGGAGAATTCACTCTAATTGCTACAGACCAGGGGGTCCTGTATAACTCTCCTCCTATCAGCAAATAATAGCATTTGGGAGGATGAACTCAATCTCCAAGGGAAAACTTGAACTAAATGTGATAGCTACCTCCATCAAGTGCCTCAGATTTAGAATCGTTCTGATCCCAAAGAGCGCCGACCATACCTCTCATGAGTCAAACCTGCCGTTTTTCCCAGCAGTAATCATGTGCCCAGACCTCTCCTATTCAGCCCTGTTGAATTAGAAAAGCCAAATGATTCATCCAGGCACAATACAGAGTGAATCAGCAAAGGAAGAAAGTGTAGGAAAAGGGAATCTGTGTGCTATCTTGAATAAAAGTGCCTTCCAATAAATTTGTTGAATTGTCTTCCAGGGAATTGGCTGAATGTGTTAATCATTTATTGTATATCATAACTGTCTGGCACATACATGATTAGCTGAAAATGATATTTGTGAGTCCAGTGAGGCTCTGAAATGATGCAGAGAGGAAACTAGTTTCTGCAGAAGGAGCTCAACTTTCTCTGCTAAAGCTTGCCTTGGAGCGTCAAAGACTGTTCCTGTATGGGCTGCTGCTGGCATGAGAATGTGAAGGGGGTAGGAGAACAGAAGAGGAAAATAGGTAGTAGTCTCCAAAGAGGAAATGCTTTGTCTCTCTACCTCTATTCCTTGTTCTTTTCCTCTCATCCACACACACATACACATCACTGGGAGAAGCAGGCTAGTAACTCAGAATTATGACTCAAACAGATCCAGGTGTGAAATTCAGTTCTCCTTCTTCTTGAGCTTCAAACTCTTTATCTATAAATCGGGACTAATAATGCTAATATCCCCAGATTGTCAAGGAGGTTTAGACAAGATGATGCATATAAAGTGCATGGCTCATGAAGGCATTAAATAAATCTTCTACTATTACCATATGGCTCAGTTGCTCCTGGGTAATTTTCTAAAGACGGAAGTCTCTGTCCAAGGGATGAGTGAGCTGGGAGTCATGGGAGATTGATGGTCACAGCTAAGAAGAAATGTCTATCAGGGTATAGAGATGCACACGTGGTTGGGGTTTGTGGTTAACCAAAGCTTTGAATTTCTCAGCTCTGTATTTATGCTTCCAGAATGTGGATTTGCTGCTGAGCAGACTTGGAGAAGGTTCAAAACTTTTTGGAATTTGCAATAACCTGGGGCTTAGAATTCAGAGAGAAGTTCAAATAAGAAATTACCCTGCCATGGGTCCAAAGAGAAAAATGCTTCCACCATGAAAGAAAAAGGAGTGCAATTGGTGAATTTTCAGTTAGAGTAAATAAAGGGTGGTGATGGGTCTTCTAAGTGCAAAGGTGCCCATGCCCAGCTCCTCATCAGAGTCTCTGAGAGAATTTTACAAAGATATACAGGTTCCTGAGCTCCACCCTGGAGAGTCAAAGGGCTACAGATGGGCTCAGGATCCTCTTTCCTTTTTAGTAAGGTGCCAAGGTGATTCTGATGATCATCCTGAAGGTGGGTGTCTCAGGGCCATGGGTCCCTGCGTTAGAAGTGAATCACTGAGTACCAGCTTCTTTACTCCATTTCCCTTTGTAGAGATCTGACCCATGTCTCCCCAAAATTATGGAAGGAAGATTTAAGAGAGTCTTTGGAGACACTTGGAGCTGCTTCCCACTTCAAAGGCTGTGATTTTGGAGTACGTGCTTAAGAGATGACATTATTGACAATGAAGGACACAGTCACCATCACATGTATTTATGACATTCAAGTCCTGCACGGTGAGACACAACCTTCATGATCTCATCTTCCACCTCCCCTCACCAGGCACCCAAATGTCTCCCAATATATCTTGAACTCTTCCAATTTTCTTCATATCCTCCTACCCCATCTGCAATGAGCTCAGCTTCACTAACAGAGGCCCTCTGGCCTGCTGGTTAAGAGAGGTTGGCTTTGGAATTAAGGCAGGCTGAGATTCTGATGTGGCTGCAAGCCCAGCTTGTACAGTGCTGGTCAACATCCTAAGGGTGGTAGAGCAACAAGATAGAGCAGGCATCTCACGTGATGCCTAGAGGGGAAACAAACTTTGATCTTGTTCACTATTATTTGTGGTCTTTATTCAGAAATCTGAAATGATATCCTATCAACCAGGAAACCAACCATTGCCATGCAGGTGATAAGGGTTATGACAGAGGATACAGTTGGTGCTAGGAATGCATACTCGAGGGAACAAACCCCATCTTCCTAGAGAAAGAGATATACAAGCCAAGTATGTGGGACGAGTGGCACTCAGCAGGTGAGGAAGCGAAAAAAGGAAAAAGTGTGGGTGGGCACAGAAGCAGGAAACATCGTGGGATGTTTGGGAAATTGTATTATATTTTAGTATTGCTAAAGGGAAGGGTGAGAATGGGCAGCAGGAATTAATGAGGCTGGGGCTGGGGAGTGGGGTTTGTGTGTGAGCTGGGGAGAGGTGTGGTGGTATGATGAATGTGCCCATCAGAGAACCTCCCACCATGGTGCACACCCCCACAGAACCTCCCACTATGGAACCCCTCACCATGGAATTCCTCACCCCAGAACTCTCCACCATGGAACCCCCACAATGGAACCCTTCGCCATGGAGTCCCCCACATAGAACCTCCCACCATGGAACCTTTCACAACAGAGCCCCCACTATGGAAGCCCTCACCATGAAATTCCTCACCATGGAACCCCACCACCACTATGGAAGCCTCTACCATAGAACGCCCACAATGGAACCCTTCACCATGGAGCCCTCCCACCATGGAACCCCTCACCATGGAACCTCCCACCATGGAGCCCCCACCTTGGAAGCCCACCATGGACTCCCCTACCATGGAACCCCTTGCCATGGAACCTATCACCATGGAACCCATTGCGATGGGGCCACCCACCATGGGACCCTTCACCATGGAGCTACCAGCCATGGAACCTGCCATGTCTTTAGCAGTTCTGGGTGAGGGAGGAGCCCAGAGCCAAAGATAAGTACTGTATGGTTTTCCCTTACTATTAGCTTCCTAATGGGGATCTCAGATTCACAGAGAGGCTCAGACCATTGTCCCTAGAAGCTGGATTTCTTTTGAGATAGGCAGGAATCCCAGTGGCTCCTACAAACACTCCGTGGGAGGCTGGCTGATTGATAGGCTTCTCCATCCCACCTCAAAGTGACATCAATGACTGCATAAATTTAACCCAAGCCTATTAAGATATGGGAGAAAGAGGTTTGTTTTGATGTAAACAAGCCCTGCAGAGTGATGGGACTCAGGAGAGAAGATAACAGCAGAAGTCATCCTATCAGGTTTTTAATATGGAAACAATGTCAATCATCTCCACATGCATTCCAATTCTTCTGGACTAGGAAGTTCCTCTTTTCCTCTGTTCCTTCCCAGGCCTTACTGAGTTTGGACCATGCTGGTTTCATACTCTGTTAGCTGCCTGTGTGCTACTAGGCACCCCCCATTAGCTCACCTCATCTTGATATCCTAAAGAAACAGATGGACAAGTGCCTCCTTGCCCAACACCAAACAAAAAGTAGAAGCTATTCACTTACTTACTTTTACAGCTCAATGGGTTATCACAAAGTGTTTACTCATGGAACCACCATTTAAGTCAAGAACTAGAACTTTGTAACTGAACTACCCACTCCTCAAATCACTAACTCCTCCCTCCCCACCTCTCTGAAGCCAAGTATTCTGGTTCCAAATTTCTGCTTTCTTTCCTACTCCATACTACTTGGTTGAGCTTTTGTCTTTACAGAAGAGGAAACAGAATAAAGAAAATGAGCGATTTTCCTGTGTTGCATAGATAGTGTCAAAGCTGGGACTTGAACCCATGTGTTCGAGGTCCTCTGTACATTGGTTGACTTTCTCCTCTCAGCTTACGTGAATCCCATTCATCTTCCAAGGCCAATAAAATGCCATACTCCTCCATGGAGTCTTGTAGACCACCCTTGCCTCACCGCTCTCTTCTTTGCCTTATAAGCTCCTGCCCTATCTGTTCCACTGATATCACACTTAGCAGTAGTTTCTGGCATTATTTATCATTTCACATTCTTTTTTTTTTTTTTGAGACAGAGTCTCACTCTGTTGCCCGGGCCAGAGTGCTGTGGCATCAGCCTAGCTCAGAGCAACCTCAAACTCCTAGGCTCAAGAGATCCTTCTGCCTCAGCCCCCTGAGTAGCTGAGACTACAGGCATGTGCCACCATGGCCAGCTAATTTTTTCTATACATTTTTAGTTGGTCAATTAATTTATTTCTATTTTTAGTAGAGAAAGGGGTCTCACTCTTGTTCAGGCTGGTCTCCAACTCCTGACCTTGAGTGATCCGCCCACCTCAGCCTCCCAGAGTGCTAGGATTACAGGCATGAGCCACCGGGCCTGGCCCCATTTTACATTCTGTTTCATCTTTCCTGTGATTTTGTGAGGTGTTTTTTGTTTGTTTTTGAGCTGAGGGATCACAACTTACACCTGTTTTTCTTCCCAGAACATTGAAAGTGGTCTGCACATAGGAGAAGATAGAATAGTGGGTTCCTGGGCTCTGGAGTCTGACTCCCTAGGTTCAAATCCTGGCCTTAGGCCGGGCGTGGTGGCTCAAGCCTGTAATCCTAGCTCTCTGGGAGGCCGAGGTGGGCGGATCATTTGAGCTCAGGAGTTCGTGACCAGCCTGAGCAAGAGTGAGACCCCATCTCTACTATAAATAGAAAGAAATTAATTGGCCAACTAATATATATAGAAAAAATTAGCTGGGCATGGTGGCACATGCCTGTAGTCCCAGCTACTCGGGAGGCTGAGGCAGCAGGATTGCTTGAGCCCAGGAGTTTGAGGTTGCTGTGAGCTAGGCTGACGCCACGGCACTCACTCTAGCCTGGGCAATAAAGTGAGACTCTGTCTCAAAAAAAAAAAAAAAAAAAAAAAATCCTGGCCTTGCTAGAGGCTTGCTGTGTGACACTGAACTATGAAATCTGCCCATATGCCTTTCTGAAGGGCTGTTGAGAAAATTAAAGCATATCATTTTCAAGTGGGTAGCACAGTGCCCGGCACACAGTAATCCACAAAGGTCACCTATTAATAGAAGCTCAACAAGCATTTCTTGTTGATAGTGAATGACTGACTCAATTGGTCCTCAAGGTTAAAAAAAAATTTTTTTTAAAGGATGAACTCAGAGGTAGAAAATCTTTCCATAGGAAACAAGTCTAGAAAAAGTAACACAGCTGGAAGGAGGCCGAGCGTTGGGTAGGAATCGCCTCACTTCCCCTGCATCATGTCCACCTTGCCCCAGAGTGCAGTAATGGCTCCCCAGTGTGCAGAGCACTAAGTGACTCACAGCCAAGCAGGCGACGACAGAGCAGAGCCAGGAGCCAAGGCTGCCGGGCAGCCTTCGTTCCTGTTGCTAAGTCACGCAGAAGGGGTCAGCCTTGCCTCTGAGCCTCAGCAGCAGCTAATGCTGCTAGAATGAAAGATGGGTCCATTTGGGCCCTGCAGCCCAGTGTTTAGGCAAGGCTCTGGAAGGTCAGTGGCTGGAGAGAAATGTGAGGGCGGCAGCGAGTTTCAAAGGAGGTGGCTGAGCAGCCAATTTTGTCAAGAGTCAGCAAATATACTGCTCTGGGAGCACATGCATATATTTTAGTGAAATGGCCCGTTTCTTCCAGGACTTTATAGGGCAAACACTTGCCTTCCTCCCGACTTTATTCCTATACATAGCCACGCAGACGCAAGCTCCTAAGAAACACACGCCTATATGGCTTTCTTTACGTGCATTGTCAACTTGCAAAGAGATCCTTCTCCAAATACTTTCGGATAGTTTAGGGATGGAATTTACATATAGATAATTTTTGTTGCAATCCTGTGAACTTTGTCTGATCATCTGTCCTGCAAGCCAAAGGAGGCATTTCCCTGAGTATTGGAGCTGAGCGCAATAGGACATACACATGAGGCAGGTCAAGTGGGCAGGAAACTGTCACAAGCTAAGGTCTTAAGAGCTAAAGGGAGTTAAGTAGACATAGAAGAGGGCCACGAGGAAGCTTCAGATGAGATTGGGTAGGACTGACTAAGAAACAGTAGAGACTGAGTGTGGAGCTCTTTCAAACACAAGATCACTGTAGTTGGGGGGACACAAAACGGTGAAGTTCAAGCCAGAAGTAGCTGTCAGGCACAAACAGCTATGACCATCTGACCAAGAGCAGGTAGGGACAGAAGGGTCATGAAGCAGTATCTTTCCCGCAAATGCCAAAGATAATATTATAAAGCATTGAACTATCACCAGAAATATTGTCTATAGCAATGCCCAGGAATTAGAGAACCTCATCAGCTTTCCCTCTCTGGGTTTCAGTTTCCCCATATTTAAATCTGAAGAACTCCCAGCCAGCCAGAATTAGTGCCCCTCCTCTGCTCCCTCAGACCTCTGTATTGTAATTGTCTATTAATGGGTCTTCCTCCCCAACTAGACCTTGAACTTCTAAGGGCCAGGGGTATATTTTGTTCATCTCTGCATCCTCAAAGACTGGCAGATAGCAGGTGTTCAACCAAGATTTGCTGACTGAATGGTCTCTAACGTCTTTGGAGGACAGAATCATAGAATGAAGAGATCAGTCGTTCTAGGAGTCTGACTTCCACAGGGTTCAATAAAAGTGAAGGCCAAATCACCTTCCCAAGAACGGTCCTGAACAGGCTGCTTCAGTTGAACCACTGTGGCTTTCCTCTTCCCTTCCTTTCTCCTAACTTCTTTATTACCATCTCCAGATATCCTTCTCTGTGGACTGTGACAGTCTAAAGCCCTGCTCTGCTTGCTTCAAATTCAAGACAGGAGTTTGGTAAAAGTGAAATACCAACCAGCTGTCTAGTTTACTTCCCTTTCCACAAGCAAGTCCATAGCCTTGCTTAGGTCTTGCATAGCTCTCAGCTTAGATTCTCTCAGAAGATGATCCTGGGATGAAGATTAAATGCCAGAGGTTTTCTGGGGAAGTGAGCCCAGGGAGCACTGGTAGGGAAACAGGGAAGTGAGACAGGAAGGGAAGAAAGGTGAGAGAGGGCACGTCAACGAGCAGGTGCTGCTATGGGCAACTAAGGCTCATTCCCGCTGAAGACCCCTGGCAGACTCTGCGGAACACACCTCAGAGTCATCCCCAGTGAAAAGAGAGAGACCTGTGGTATTTACCCACCAACTCCCATCCAAAATGGGTTGAAGGCTATTTCAGGATTGGGGAGGAGTAACCTCCCACAACTCCTAATCTGCCTCATGCACTAGTTGAACACACTCTGGCAGCCAGAGGAAGCCCCCAGGTTCCAGAAATAATCTTCCAGCATGCACAGCAATAGTGAGATCTGAAGGGATACGGGCAGTGGTGCTAGCACCTTACGCTACACATTCTCAGCCTGATGCCCCAAAGCCTTCCATTCCTTCCTCCCGGTTTACTTGGATTGAAACATAAAGTTCTCCAGTTGGAAGGGATTTGGTAATCATCTAGGTTAATGAAATCTCTCTTCAGTTCCCCTCTACAGCATCCCAACAGATGGCTGGCTAGTCAGCCTTGCTTGAATACTGCTAGTGTCAAGGAATTCACTTGATCTGTAAGGCAGTACATCCTGTTGCTAGAATAATTGAGAAGCCAATAAAATCCTTTATTTTTAGTTTCCACATTTGTCACCTTTTAATTTCCAACTTAGTTCTGACCCTTCAAGCCCCACAGAATGATTCTCCCCCATGCCCCAACCTCCCATTCACAGTAACACTAGAGTTCCTAAACCAAAGTGGTATGTTTTTATTAAGGCTCTTCTCTGGCCCAAATCATTCGCTGCCTTTACTGTTCTCACTACAATATGGTCTTAGACCAGTGGTTCTCAACCAGGGGTAAATTTGCCTCCTAGCGGGCACTTGGCACTGTCTAGAGACATTTTTGGTTGTTAGAACTAGGGGGAGTGCTACTGACACCTGGTGGGTAGTAACTAGGGACACTGCTAAGAATCCACAAGGCACAGGGCAGCCTCACAACAAAGAATTATCTGGCCCAAAATGTCAAAAGTGCCCAGGTTGTGAAACTCTGCTCTAGACACATCATTACGTAGGTTACTCCCCTCTGGACATTCTGTGGCTTATCATATAAAGTACCTTGTTCAGAACTTGGTATGTGGTACCTGCAAGGATAGGACCAACGACAGCATGTGGGCATGAGGGTATCAATAATATATCCTCCCCCTCACTTTGACAATGTGATTCCTTGTAGCAGCAAAAACAGCCGACACACACCCTTCCTCCTACCCAGTCTGTGGTCAGGGAAAGGCTCCAAGTCCTATAGAAACAAATTGCTCTCCAGCCAATGATTAAGAAACAAAAACAAAGACATAAAAACACAAATGCAAATCTATAAGGAGGCAGAGTTCCCTCTGAGCATCTGCACAATGCATTAATCATAATAAATTGAATCAAATGCATTCTTGTTTTCTTACCCTAAAGACATTATTATAGATCTTTCTCTACCAAATTTTTGTCACCTGAATGATGATAAATAGACTTGTATATTTTCATCCAAGAGACCCTCCTAAAAATATCAGACAGGACAGATTGATGTTGATCCATTTCTTAACCCTTTTTGGGTAAAGTTGAGTTGATCAGTTATCAATCCACTTAATTGTAGCTTCCATTTATTTACCTGATCCAAGAAAACACCAGGTCCAGATGGCATTACTGCTAAGTCCTATCAAACATTTAATAAGCAGTTAATTCATATTTTATTAAAACTGCTCTAGAAAATCAGGGGAGGGGTAAGAGGCACACTTCAGCTAATTTCATGCAGCTAGTATAGCCCTAAAACCCAACCCTTTTAAGGACAGTACATGAAAACTATAGGAAGTTCTCATTAATACAGATGCAATATTTCTAAAACTTTATCAAACCAAATCTAGCTTTGATTTTTATATTTTATAAAGGGACTGAATTTTGTGTATTCCAGGAATAGAGGATGGTTAAACAACAGAAAATCTATTAATGTAACTTACCACATGAATAGACTGAAGGAATGGGAAGGAGTCCGGAATAAACACACAGGGAAGGAGAGGACTTCAAAGAAAATGTTCTTGAGTAATGGCCATGTGTGTATCATTTAGCTTTCACTGTGTAACAAACCACTGCAAAACTTCAATGATATAAAACAAGCATTTGTTTTTCATACATTTTAGGGTGAGCTAAGGGGCTGCTATTTTAGGTTGGATTCAGTTGGGCAGCTCAGCTTTAAACTGCAGGACTCTGGGTCATTTGGGTGACCACAGCTCAGATGTCTCTCATTATTCTCTGACCAGCTGGCTAGCTGTCCAAGTTCATCTCATGGCAATGCAGAATGGTAACAGGCTGCACGCAATAGGACAAACACACTTCAAGCCCTTGCTTGCATAATTTCTGCCATCATCCCATTTGGCCAAAGCAACTTGCATGCTGAGTTTAAAGTACACTCTGCCTTTTATGGCATGGATACAGGGAGGAGTACAGAATTGGGGCCAATGACAATATATCACAAGGCCACAGGGCATGTCAGTGTTTTATTATTTATAACTTACAAATATGATATATATGCATACACATTGTAAATTGTATATACACACATTATATACATATTATATGCATAAAGTATTTCATAATAAAAAATTAAATTCACACATTTTAAGTACATTTTGGGGATCCTTCTTATTTTGGATAGTCACACAATCCTTATTTTTTTATTTTTTCCCCAAGTCTCACAGTCCTATCCAAAGAGGAAATGAAGTTGGTTTGGCAGGAGTTATTCTTCATGATCATCTTTTCATCTTTCCTTTTTACCATTCTTTCAACTTCTTCCAAAAAGGATTTTAAAGAGGTTTACAAAACACCAAGACAAAATAAATTCATAATAAATTTTTAAAAATGGAAAATAAAGTTACCAAAGCAAGACAGAACAGGAACAACACTAGCACTTGCCTTGATGTTCTCCATTTGCCTCCTCTGATCCTCTTTCCGCCCTTCCCTCCCTGTTCTATGCTCCCTTGTTTCCTGGCCTCTCCTGCAGCTACAGGTCTCACTGGGTTCTGATAACCACACTGTCCTCTTGCTGCTTCAGGCTCAGAGGCTGGTAACACTTCCTGTGAAGCATCCCTTGCTGGCTCCCTTCATCCTGCTATACCTTTGTAACTAAATCCTCCTTACTTAACCCTTTTGAAGATGCCATGTTTCCTAGGGACCCATAGACTGCATGCCTTAATTCTATGCGTACGTTAGATATGGGCCATAAATACAGCTCTAAGGTCTCGTGTCATTATCAAGTGGGAAACACAATCAATAAAAGAATCCCCAGTCTCTCAAGAGAAGCAGACATACTCCTGACACCAAAATGGGCAAGAAATTTTCAGTGTGGTTTCTCAACAAGAGGACATTGTGGTGTAATAGCCCCATTCTTTTCTACCTTACAAACCATCTCTAATCCACTCAGGGCTCAGTTCTCAAATATCTTCTCTTCTTATCCACATTCACTCTCTAGTAGATCTTATCTAGTTGCACAGCTTTAAATTATCACACACATCCTGATTTCCAATATGTGTCTCCAGTCCTGACTTTTCCTGGAATTTATTTTCACTATCCATCTGCCTAAATTTGGATATCCAATAGGTACTTTTCTCAAACTCTTTGCCTGTCCAAAACAAAACTTTCCATGTTTATTCCATGATCCTCTCTTCCCAGTGTGCCCACATTCAGTAGAGGGCTTCAGCATCATTCACCAAGTTACTCAGGGTGGGTGTGTGTATGGGGGGGGGGGGTGTCAAGGAGGAGTGTCAATGGAAGAAATCTGTCAACTTTGTTGCATTTTTTTCCTCACATCCCACATCCAATCTATCTGTACATCCTGTTGGCTCACATCTTCAAAATATATTCACAATCTGACCAATTCTCATGACCTCCATCACTATCCTTCTAGCCTAAACTACCAGTCTCTCATTTGTTCGTTTTTCCTTCTTCTACTCTTGCATCCCTCCAGGGTCCACCTCCAGCAGCCAGTTTGATCCTTAAAAAATATGTCATATCATGGTATATGCTCAAAATCCTCCGGTTGCTTCCCATCACACTTTTAGAATACAATACAAAGTCTTTTACATGGCCTACAAGGCCTTACACAATCTGGCCCTTAGGATCTTTATTTTCTATCATTCTCTCTCTCCCTCTGCTCCAATCGCACTCACTGGCTTCCCTGGTGTTCTGTGAGCAGGGCAGGCATACTATTTGAGGTCTCAGGACCTTTGCACTTGTTTCCTCTAGCTGAAACACTCTTGTCCCAATAACTACATAGCTCACTCATTTCACTTAGGTCTCTGCTCACATGGCAACCCCTCAGAGAGGTCTTCCCTGGTCATTGGCTCTAAATAGCCACACCACTCCATTCCCATCCCTTCCTTTGCTTTACTTTTCTTGATAGCATTAATCAGTACCTGACATTATATTACATTAAATGTGTAGTTATGTCTTTATTGACTGTCTTTCTATTTAGAATGTAAGCTTCTAAGAAATCACATTCATCCCAGCATCCCCAGTGCCTAGTACAATACTTGAGACATAGCAGGCCCTAAACATGTTACATGAATAAAAGACTCCATTCTAGTTTATCTGGTTTCTTGACTCACCCTCAGCAATACCCAACAAATATCTGAGTCTTAATTATGTCAGTGGCACTCAAATGCTTAGAGTTTTAAAAATCTATAAAACAGTCCCTGACCTAAATTGTGTCCTTTAGGGTGGGCACTGATTGGGAGAGGGAACAAGGCAGCTCCCAGGGTACTAGAAATGTTCTTGTTCTTTATCTGGGTGGTAGTTATACAGGTGCGTACATGAAAACAAGGTTATTGAGCTGTACACTTAAGATGTATTTTAAGTTGCACCCCAGGAAAAGTTTTTTGAAGTTTCTGACTTATGTAGACACAAAACCAGATAAATTCCAGCGTGGCAAGATCAATGACAGAGGTCTGCACAGTCTGCCCTGTGAGCAATGAGAAAGTCATCCTCCGAGAACCAAGACTGGCATGCCCCGGTAAGAGGAAAAGGGTAGGCTATAGACTGTCTTCCTCCTGACGCCAGAACTTCCTAGCGGCCACAGGCCTTTTACGTGCCCTGGGACCATCTTCTCCACGTGGAGCTCGTCTCTGGTGCCCACCTCAGCGTGCACCGGCTACAGGAGGCTGGACCTGTGGGGAGGAGAACCCTGAAGCGAGAGGAGCAGGGAGCGTGGCCCTCACAGAACAATGGGACGGCCCTTCCGCTTTAGAGTCTTAACCTTTTGGCTCGAGGAGGCAGACACGGCGCCGCGTGCGTCCGGAGAAAGGTCTAGTTCGCGTTCACAACGGCCACCGGACGTCACAAACCAGGCAGCGGCCGGGCCGCCGCAGCGCGCACGCGCAACAGAGAGCCGCCGCCACGCAGGCGCACAGCGGCCCGGCGCCGGCAAGCGGGGGAAGGGCCCCGCGGGAGGGCGCGCGCTTCCGGGTGAGCGGGCGCGGGGCGCGCGCGCGCGCGCCATGGAACAGCGGTTGGCCGAGTTTCGGGCGGCCCGAAAACGGGCCGGCTTGGCAGCCCAACCGAGCACTTCGAGCCAGAGCGCACAGACCCCGGGCGCGAAGGCGGAAGCAGCTGCGACTCTAAGGGCAGCCCCAAGCTGGCTAAAGTGGTTCCTGGCTTGGAAACCGAGGCCTCCTGGTGCCCAGGCCCAAGCCAGCCTCGCTCAGGTGAGAGGAGGGAGGGCTCACCTGCGGGACCTGGCCACGCCGGCGGCTCCCTGGAAATTCCGGCTGAGGCGCCGCCCGCCGCGTGGTGGCCTACAGGCTCCGCCCCATCAAGGAAGGAACGGGCCCCGCCCACCACGTGATGCCCGCCGGCCACGCCCCCTCCGCGCGTCCCCGGCGTGGTCTTAGCTGCCTGCTTTGGCCGCCTGCTGGGGCGCGGGCCCTCGCGTTTCCCTCCGCACGTGTCAGCACGGCTGCGTGGCGTTGACGTTTTCTTTGCAGCACGTGACCCACGCAGCTTCTCATTCCAGGCGGGAAGCGAGGGTCTGGGGTCCCGGGAGAAAGCACCCATGTCCCTGAATTTATTCACAGCGTGTGGAGTTACCATTGTGACACCCTGTGGCTTTGGGAAACCGCTCCACAACCAAGTTGAGCCACGGCCCTCTGCTAATGGAGGGTTAGAGGTCTAGTTGGATACTGACCAGAAGTGGCAGTAATTAAGGGTTCATTTGATTAGCACCTCGGGCACGTGCACCCGGTAGCCCAAATAGCCTGTGCTTTTAATACAAAATTTGCAAAAGTGTGGCAGCTGTAACTGCCCATGCTGGCAGGAGCTTATTCAATTTCAGTAGTGAATGTTCAAGGCAAAAAAAAAAAAAAAATTGCATTAGTGTGATAGTCTTTTCACCCTTTAATTATTCTGCTAAGCTCTCATTTTGCAGGTGAGTTTAATTCACATCTCTTTGTGTCTTTTAGTTTTCACTTACGAGTAAAATGGCAAGGTGACTTGCATGTGAGATTAAAATGTCTGTGTGACAATACAGGACAAAACGTATCAAGGGATAATTGGTGACTTGCCACAATCTGTGACAAGGCCTTTGTTCCTCATATATGTAATAAGCCAAAAAGTTCCTTTTAAAAATTAAAATGTACTGGAGAAGTGTTCCTGCTTACCTTAAAATTGTTTCCCTTGAGTTCATCTATTACTGCACAACATTTGATTTGAGGGGCTCTTTTTTTTTAGTTGAGGAGAACTTTATTGTTACTTTAATTCCATATTGCCCATAATATGCTGGGTTCCAACTGACTTGCTGAAAGAGGTAAAGAGATCGCAGCAAGGTTCAAACAACCTATTTTCTCACGTGCGGTTTGTCTCAGTTGTCTTTGGATAATTTTATTGTTGCCTAGAACTTTCTGAGCACAGTTGCTTAAGATTTTAGAATCCATTTCCCTTACCCTTTTCCCCCCTACAGTTAAAAAACAATACCTAACTCACACAATGAGCATTTGAATATATGTGTCATTTCCAAAGGAATATGATATCATTGAGTTGGACCCAGAGAAACTGAACTCAGAAAAAGCTTTCATTACTGAAAACCCAAAAGCTGATGGCCTGACAAAAAGATGAGAGGAAATACTGGACCTGCAGTTGCTTCTTATCAATTGCTCTGTTTTTCATTAGCGACTTGGCCTTCAGCTCATTGTCATTGACTGTTATCATTCCTGGGTTTGCTCTGGTGTGAAAATATTCTTTAAAATTTTTTTTCTAATTTACAATCCATTTCTACTTAATAATTTTTTTCTACTTAATAATTTTGATGGCACACTATGGCCTGTCAGAGATTTCTGTAGCCTTCTATTTATAATTGCTTCTTTTCAGTAGTCATCGAAAAGGAAGTATCCTCATCCTCAGGCCCCCGACCCCAAATTTTGTAGTTCCCCAAAACAAAATACTTAATTCTGTGACAAGCTTCTGCCTCACTAGGGCAAAAATGCCTGTAACCTCTTTTAATCCTACAGAAGCCACCTGCCTCCCTCTCCAGCCATATCCCACGCAAGCCCCCAGTGCCCCCGCCCGCCGCCCCCCCCCCCACTCGTCTGCAGCTCCTTACCACCATGCCTTGGCTCAAGCTGGCTACTGCTCAAATGCTCTCATGCTTTGGAGTCACAGCCTTGCATCACCCCCCAAAATCTAGGAGTCATCTTTAAATTCTCCCTTCCCCTCACCATCATTCATTCATTCATTCAACAAAATCTGGTCATGTGCCCACTATGTTCCAGCTTCTGTCCTAAATCCAGGGAGACAGTGAGATTAAGACAGAACAAGTCCTGCTCTTTCAGAACTTGCATTTGAGCCTGGGATCGCAGGGGAAGGAGGACAATAAACAGAACAATGAGATGATAAGTGCTATGAAAGGAAAAATGAAACCAGAGGACTGTGACAGTGAATAGGGGAGAGGGGAACAGAGTGCGATTTTAAGTTGGGTGCGCAGGGAGAGTCTCTAAGGAGGTGACATTTAACAAGAAGGAGCCACCCTTGCAGAAACCTAGGGAGAAGGCCACATGTCACATGTGGTGACATTTCTGCTGAGGTTTGTAGAAGGGAAAGGCAATGAGGTGTTGTAAGGGAAAGGGGGCGTTCCCTCCCAGAGGGAACCTCGAGTGCAAAGGCCCTGAGGTGGGAAGCAGCTCGATATTTGAGAACGAGAAATGCCTTCCTTGAACTACGCCTAGTGTGATGTCACGACCACACAGCTTTCACAGCAGAAGGTGAACTGTGCTAGGACAAATTCCAAATGAGGCAGAGGACTCTCCCTATCTCTCCTCTCCCTTATGTGTTCCCTTTGCCATTTTGCTTACCCTCGCCCCCACCGCCGTCTCCCTCTAGGGCTCTGATGCTTCCCCTGCCACCGCCCATAAAGGCCCCTAATTAATAAGGGCTTTGGAGGGAGGCTGTCTTATTTTCCTAGGCTGACCTCATCTCTGCCTATCACTAGCTGTATGACTACAGAAAGTACTTAACTTCCCAGTGTTCCCATGTCGTAACTGGGAATGATAATGCCTGCCCCCTGAATTACAGGAGATGGTACATTTTAAAGACATTTATTAAATGGTGACATATGAGCATTATTCTTTTCATACTCTCTGAATAATAAATTCAATTTATTGCGAATTTCAATTCATATACATTTAAAATGCATTCTGTGTCTGTCAGTCCATCATTTCTGTCTGACTTGTGTCACTACCCAAGTCAATGCCGGACTCTCTCTAGTTGGGCCTGCTGCGCTAGCTACTAACCAGCTTCCTGTTTCCACCTTGCTTCCTTGCAGTGCGTTCTTTACGTGGCAGCCAGGGTAGTCTCGAATGTAAGTTGGATTGTGTTGGTTCCCTGCTAAGACCTTTAGCAGTTTCCCATTTCTGGAATCCCTACTGTGGCCCACCTGGCTCCTGCCCTGCCCGCCCACCCCCTCGTCTCACTGTTCGCCCCTCGCCCATGCCACCATGGTCACACCGTCCTGTTGTTCCTGTGTTCCTAGACAGGCCAGACATTTCCTACCCCAATGCAGTCGTCTTCTTGGGCAAGAAGTGTACACACCGGTCAGATCTGAAAGGGCTGTTTCTTTATTTGATGAGCGTTGGGAGTGGAGGGTGTGGTGATGGTGTGAGGGCCTCTCCAGTCAGACGTTCCCATCTAGCTGAAAAGATAGTAATTACAATGTTGATGCTAAAAAAGAAGGTTCTAACAAAGTAGAATTTCTGAAGCACCATAAAACAGATAACCAATATTTTTTATTGCAACCAATATTTATGGTCCCCTTTTAAATTTTTATGCGAAGAACATGAGATGTAACTGAAGAAATGAACTGAAAGTTCTGCTATGCATGGAGTCTGTGTGTGGGATGCTGCGTTTAGCTCCAGAGACACAACAGATGTGATAGCACTCCATGGCCTCCTGGTACTTACAGTCAAGCAATGCATGTGACCTGTACCAAAAGGGAGACAGTTCAGTGCTGGCTGGCTTGGTGCTCAGTGAGCGCAAGAGCCAGTCAGTGCTCTGGGAGGCAGAGGGTCGGGGCAGACTCGGTTCTCGAATATTGCTCACCTGGAAGGCAGGCAAGGAGTTGAGGAAGTGGGGGAGGTGGAGGCAGTTCTAGGCCTCAGCTGAGGACTGGATTGGCTAATAAGATCAGTTGAGCTGAAGTGGAAGAACCATTTGTGGAGCAGTAGATTGTGGATTGTGTTGTACAGGGCATTTCTTAGACCATTGTGACCCATTAGTGGATGGCGAAGTCAATATAGAGCATCTTGTACTCCATTAAATTTAAAAAAAAAAAAAAAGCAAATATGAGAGCTTTTTAGGGAGGGTGAGTGTTGACCCGTGAAACTTTCTGTTGCATGTGTGTATGCTGGGTAGCAGTATAAAATGTATTTCTTGTGGTTCATGCTCAAAAAGGTTTGGAAAATAGTGGACTGGAAACAAAGCTTCTTAGAGCTACCCAAATATCTGTGTCTGGCATCAGCATCCAGCACAGGGGCCTGTGTGCTGGTATCTCTGTCTGTTGAATAAATGGAGGGCCTTGGAGTCCAGCCCAGGGAGTTTGGATTTTAACCTGTAGGCAATGGAAGTTTGTTGAAGGTTTGTGGGCAGGAGGGTGATGGGTGATTTAGGAAATTAATTTAGCAGTCGTAGGTAGGATGGTTTGGGAGGGAAAAGATAGGAGGCAAGGGGTCTATTTAGGAGACGCTGGAGGGTCTGAGTGATGGATAGGGGCCTGTGTAGGAAGGTCACGGGATGGGAAGGTAAGAGGGCCCAGTCATTGCTGTAACAGTGATTTTTTTAATACGTGAAGAGGATTTTTGTTTCCTGTTTCTGGTATGGTCTCCATTTTAAAATCATGTCATTCATAATATTTTAGCTCTTCTAATCAAATCAACAAACGTATGTTGACTCTGTTTGTGAAGCATCTGTCGTGGCTGTTGCATTATCAGTTATTGAGAGGTTTCTGTATGGGGCACAGATTAGCTCTTGTTAGCAGCAGACTAATATGAAGAAATGACTCCCAAGAATAGGAATCTGTCTGAATGCTGTAAGGCTTTTATTGGGTCACATCTCACTGAGTGCTGATCAGTTCTGAAGCAGAGCACATAAGCTCTTTGGAGATTATTGTTTTAGAGAGCAGGGCCACAAAATAGAAATCAATGAGCCGGTAGCCTTCTTAGAGCAATGAGAACTGCCTTTTCAGATTAGTTTTGATCTTTCGGCTCCATTACCCTTTATGCTTACTTTTGTTTGCTTGTGTATCCTAGGAAGCGGCTCAGCCAGGGAGCAGCACATCACAGCCACCGCGGAACAGAGCCGTTCCTCCGCCATCGTGCTGGGACCAGTCCTTCCTGACCAATGTCACCTTTTTGAAGGTTCTTCTCTGGTTGGTCCTACTGGGACTGTTTGTGGAACTGGAATTTGGCCTGGCTTATTTTGTCCTGTCCTTGTTCTACTGGATGTATGTTGGGACACGAGGCCCCGAAGAGAAGCAGGAGGGAGAGAAGAGTGCCTACTCTGTGTTCAACCCGGGCTGTGAGGCCATCCAGGGCACCCTGACCGCAGAGCAGCTGGAGCGCGAGTTACACTTGAGACCCCTGGAGGAGAGATAGGACCTAGCCCCACTGTCCTGCAGCTAACCTCGGACGCGGCCCTCCTAGATTTGATTTCAGGTGCATAGGACGAAGGACAGCTTATAGGTTAGCTCTGTGACTGCACAGTTCTTCTACATTCTTTTCCTGATCCGCTGCTGCAATTTTATCTTTGAACTTCTCTTTGGTTCTGGTGAAATTCTCTAAAAGACACTCACTGTGGATCTGATGCAATTTATATAAATTACATACTCAACAAAGGAGGCCTCCTGTTTGTCTTATTTTTCATCTGTTTGAGAGAGGTGATTTTGGAGCACCAGAAAGGCGCTGGGGAGAGTGTTTAAAACATCCCACTGTTTGAAGTAATGGTTAGGTGCATCAGGGCTGTACAGTCAAAGTAAATGTGCTCTGTAAGTCTTTTAATATTTATAGCACTTTTTTTCCTGAAAATTTAAAGTCATGAATTCTGGGGGGTTTTGTTTTGCTTCCTGCTTTAATTCTTGCTTTTTCTGTCACTTCTAGTATTGAAAAAATAAAATATCTCTGAATTACATCTTCTTTCCAGAAGCAGGTCCCCATCCATTGCCCTAGGCATCTCCCACTCTCCTATTATTCTGCACCACTCAGTCAAGGCAGATAAGAGGAGACAAAGGCCTACTGACAGGTGTGGGGAGAGAGCTCACAAACAGTGTTGCAGGTTGGATAAGTGGTTATTGATGGTGAATTTAACAGGAAGAGTTCTTGAGTGTGTACAATGGGAGGGCTGGAAGTACAACTCCAGACTTACTGGCTGCTTGGCTTGTTTCTTATTTTCTAAGGGCTTTGGAGTAAGCAGTCCCTTCACCTGTGGGCCTTAGATTATGTAAATCATGATAATCAGGTGTGAATTTAGTGTTCTTTCCTCTTCCAGGACAATGTTAAGAGTTTGGGAGCATTAAGATTGGGCAGACTCCCATTGGATTTGGGATGATCTCGTCCATTCTGTGGTTGACTAATGCCACTGAGTTTCGGCCCTTGTTGAGCATTCTTCTTATAATGATTGCTCTTCTTTCCAGTGCTCTGCTCAGTAGGAGCTGGGCTCCCTCTTCTAGCTCGGAGTCTTCTGTGACTTCTGTCTGAACTGCACGTGTGGAAAGTAGGGGAAACATCACTCTGTGGAAAGTACAGGTTCCAAAAAAAGAAAGCAAGAAGAAAGTAGGGGAAACAGACGAATCCCTATTAAACATGAAAGCTTTGATTGTATTTAAGATATGATTTTGTTTTCTGATTTATCTTCTTAAGGATTCCATGTAAAATATCAGAAAAGCGCAATACAAGGGAGTAATCTCCCTAATAAAAGTTTCGATGCAGTGCCCGGTCCAATAAGCGCTGTTGTAGAAAACAATTTGTATTTTAAAAATGTATAATTCAAACTTTCCCCTAAAACAAAAGGCCTGTAACTCTGAATTGGGGAGGTTTGATCTAATTAGCAATCCCAATAAGATAGAAACTTCTCTAAGCATATAAGAGACTCAACTTTTGAGTGTTTCTCAGTGGTGATCTTGAAAATGTAGCTGCTTGTGAGATGGAGCCCAGATTGCCGTAAGCACGTATTTCATGGGATTCTCCATCAAAGATTCGTCACCTGTCCTTACCTCTTCCCAAAGGTGGCATGTAATGACGGCATTACCTTCTAGGAAAAGTGGGGTGCAAATTGATTAAATCCCTGACAAGGAGAAGAAGAAAGGACAGTGTGTATTTGCTGCACCTATCGGACTATTAAGCGTGGTCTTGATTTCCTGAATTTAAGCCTATTGATCTCAGAATTTCCACTCAGCGCCTGACCATTAACCCAGTGTGCAGCTTCCGTTACAAGCTTGTCTGTCACCAGGGAACTTGAAATCCCAAAGGTGGCTGGAGTCCCTATGAGAGCTGTGTGTACCAACGTGGTCATTTCTGTCCAAGTCTTACAAGTAAATTGGTTTTTGCTTTTATTCACATTATCCCATCTTGCCTATTCATAGGAACTATTAAATAGCCTTGTAGAGCTGCAAGGGACCCAAAATACCGTTGCATGCGTGCCCCACGCCCACCTTGGGCTGGGGCACATTTATTCCTGATTAAAGATGATTCCAGGCACTTCTTAGCAAGTTCTTTATATTTACTGAACAAACTTTTGCTAACCCTCACTGCCACCTGGGGTTATTTCTTCTTGTAATCTCACCTGGAGCCTTGTGTTAGCTGGCGAGCCCTCACTCAGTTCTTTTCTGTTCCTCTCTGCTCTTTAGGCGCAGTCACCCAAGTGGCACCTCTGGGACACAATCACTTTCAAGCTAGCCCCGAACCATTCTGAGTTTTCTAGCTCTGGGTTGGTGGTGAGTGTCCCTGTTGATAGGTGCGATGACCTTTTTCATTTCAAAAGCTTTGGAGTTTGCCCAGAGATGATTTGGGCATGTATATTTTGTGTGACTAGGATTATACTTTGAGTTTAGGAGGCCTTCCACATTTGCATGTTGACCGATGTGTGCGTGAATCAAAAGCCCTGCACTACAAAAAGACACAATTGGAAGAGCCTGTGATCCTCAGTTGGGAAAAAGAAGGTAAAATTCTAACTACCATGTTTCCTTGAAAATAAAACAGGGTATTATATTTATTTTTCCTCAAGAAGACACCCTGGGGCTTATTTTCAGGAGATGTGTTATTTTTTTTAAGTACGGTACAACAATCTACATTTATTCAGATATAGGTAAGTCGTCATCTTCTGGAACGTCATCATAACTCTCCAAATCTCAAATTCCATCCTGAATTTCTTGCGACTCTATTTCCTTTAGAACCATTGGCCCCAATCTCTCATGGCGAGCAATAGAGCTCTCATTAAATGAACAGGGCTGGCTTATTTATCAGAGATCCAGTGAGCACTGGGTCCAGTCTGCACAGTGGAGCAGAAATGATCTCTGGGCTCAGTAGGAGACTGCTTGCAGAAGCTTCTCCCCTATCCCCTGGTGTTTGTGGGGGGTGAGAGAGGCCCACAGTGCTGAGTAAAATGGCAGCCACAGCTTTCCTTCCCCCTGGGGACACACAATACCTAAAGCTGAGCATCCAGCTTCTCACTTCATTGAGGAGACTTTACCCTCAAAGCCTCAGCTTGCAGCACGCACAGGATGGCCGGGACCAGTGGGGAGTTGGCGTTGTTGGTGTGGCTGCCCGCACCTTTGCGGTCACCTCTGGGATAGGAGCTGTCACGATGGGCCAGATGAGAAGGGCTGCTCGTCATTTTTACTGCTCAACAAAATGCATGGGTTGTGCAGATACGCAGTGTAGCCACGCCCATCACTAGGTTTTATTTTCGGGGTCGGGCTTATATTGCGCAAAGGCTTAGAAATCCTGCTAGGGCTTATATTATTGGTAGGTCTTATTTTCGGGGAAACACGGTACGTGTTCTTAGTTCCCGCCACATACACCAGCATATGTTTATGGGTACGTGGGGCTTGGTGCTGCAGGGGACACACTAATGAGCTCCTGCATAGCCTGAGTGTCCCTAAGCCATCTGGATGCAGGGGTGGGGTTGGGAATGCCATGGAGCATCTTGCCACCAGGGGGTGGCATAGAGCTGCCACTGTACCTCCTGGGTCCCTTCGTATCACACTTGATAATTTATGTAATGTGGGAAACACTCTGGGATGTTTATCTGAATCACTTGTGCTGCTTTTTCAGGCATTCTTTTCACTTTAAAATTCACAGAGGAAAGGGCTCAGCAGAGGTCCTGGGAAAGGCATAGAAAGCTACCAGAACTGATTTATTTTACTTTATTTAAAAATTTTTTTTTTGTCGTTCTGACAACCCCAAATAAGTGACTGAGATCAGAATTGATTTATATGTACATTTTAAAATAAAACAGCAGCCCCTCCCTAGACTTAGCAAGCAGTATTGCAGTTGCTTGTCCACATCTGAGCTTTGGGGGAGGGGGAGGAGGCATGCCTAGGAACTTACAGAGCTGGCAGAAAAAAATTGATCCCTAAGCCAAAGAAAGGAAAATTTGAACCATATGCTTTGGTTTCTATTGCACATACTTTTATTTCACAACTTTGGAATATTGGGCTGAAGACTTGGACCTCATTCTCAAAAAGCCAAGAGAGGAGACAAGGTGAGTGCACAAAGAACCACATTATAAAGTCTATGACATAATGTGGATGTTTATAAAGGTGTAAGTAGTGTACGTGTGTATTGGGGGAGGAGTCATCTGAGGGAGAGATCAGTTTCAATCCTAAATTCTATGTAGGATTTTCACTTCTATTAATACTATATGAAAAATACTGTTTCCTTAGTAAGTCATGGATGAACGTTTTGAAAAGTGTGGTCTATGGGCCTCCTACCTGCCAAAGAATCTCCTGTAGTAATGTTAAAATGCATATTCCAGGGCCCCTCCAACTCTGAATGCCTGAGGGTGGAATCCTGAGAATCTATATTTTAACAGCCTCCCTGCCGTGATCTCTACCACACAAAAGATGAAGAGCCCCCAACATAAATCATAAATGTTAAAATAGGAAGAAAACTTAGCAATTATTAGATCCAAGCAAACAAAATGGGTGTGTATTTTAAAATGGGGCCACAAGGTTTGCCATTTTTCAAAATGTTCATTTGTAATACCAAAGCAAGAGAAAAAGAAACAGCTTTGAAATGACAAGGAACTAACTCCAATGACTAGAAATTAAAGGGCATTTATTTTTGAAGTTTTCTTTTGATTAAAAGCAATTATAAGAACCACATGCTCATTTTAAAACATTTTTAGAAATATAGGAAGCAATAAAGTATTTTATTGTATTTACACGCACATATTTCAGAAATCAAGAGGTACCTAGGGTGTATGTACAAACATGACAAACCTTGTCATGTTCTTTCTATCTCAAGTCTGCAAATGACACCATCCTAAACACACTATTCTGCCCTTCTCTTTTTTTCTGTTTGTTGGAGTTTTGAGTTTTATTTATGTACATTTGAAGTTTTTATGTAAGGGAATGACATGATCCAATTTTCATTTTTGAAAGATCACCCATGCTATTGCGGGGAGGGGATTCTGTCATTCATTCATCCCATCCATCTATCCATTTATGGAGCACCTAATCTTTGCCATGCCTGGTGCTGGCCTTGGTGCATACAGAGAGAACATAGAAGAAGTACTAGAATGTGAAAAGACTGACAGATCAATAGAACAGACCAGAAAGTCCAAAATAGGTAAAAAATATATATATACAAGGAATGTAGTAAATGACACAGATGGCTTTTAAATTAGCAGGCAAGAGATGGGTTATTCAATAAATGATGCCAAGATAACGAGATATCTGAACAAATAAAGCTGGACTCCTATCTGCAACCCTACCCCAAAATAAATACTAAGTAGATAAAAAACTTAAATATAGAAAATGAAAACACTAGGTAAACATGGAAAACATTTTTTGCTGTATTACATAAAACTAGAAGTCATAAAATACACCTATCTGACAATAAAAAATTTGCGCATGGAAATAAAAACATAAATTTGAACAAATTGAGGTAAAGTATTTGAAACTCCTAACTCAAAGGGCCCATTTCATTCGCATATAAAGAGTTCCTAATAGAAATTTAAAAACTCCCAACAACTCAATAGAAATTAGGCAAAGGCTAAAACAGTCAAGGTGTCACAGTCAAATGGGGCAGGCAGCCAATAATCAGACAGTTGCAGTACAGAGTGGCAAGCGTGACAAGAGTGTGACTATAGAATTCGAAGGACCAGAGCATTAAAAAGGGACATCAAACCACTTAACATATTCCTCGAGGCAATGACATTATGCTAAGTTTGAAGGAGGACAACGTACTCCCCAGAAAAGAAGGTTGGGGCAAAGAAGTAGTAGTTTGGTCACAGGAAAGCACCTGGGAGACAGATGATTATCATGAAGGAGAATAACATGCTTGGATAAAAGTGTTGCATTCTGATGACTTGGATGTTAAGGAAAAAATAAAAGGAATTGGTGAGAGGCAATTCCGGAAAGGAATATTGGGTGCCCCTGGCTTTGTTGTCTAATAATATTTCTTAATAATTATTTCATATCAGCACAAATAGAGCTGCTTTCTTCTTATTCACAGCTACAGAGTATGTATTCTGTTGTGTATATATATAGATTATAACTTCAGTGCCTCTTAAGGGAACATCTAGGCTATTTCTAATCTTTTACTGCCGCAAGCAATGTACAATGGATATCTTTGCACATCTGTCATTTGCACATGTGTGAGGATATCTATGGGATAATTTCTTAGAATAAGATTTGCTGATTAAAAGATATGTGACTTGAAATTCTGGTAGATCTTGGCCTGCATAGAAGTGATTCACATTCACATTCCTACCAGCAGTGTATGAGAATGCCACTTCCTCACACCCTCACTAGCGCAGGCTGTTACCCAACTTTCTGTTCTTTGCCCATCTGAGAGGTGAGAAATGACACTTCATAGTTTTAATTTCAATTTCTGTTATTGTGGGTGTACATCTTTCTGTAAATTTAAGAGCCATTTCATTTATCTGTGAACTGTTTTAGCTTTTGCCCAATTTCTATTGAGTTGTTGGGAGTTTTTAAATTTCTGTTAGGAACTCTTTATACGCGAATGAAATGGACCCTTTGAGTTAGGAGTTTCAAATACTTTAGCTCAATTTATTCAAATTGATGTTTTTATTTCCATGTGCAAATTTTTTGTTGTCAGGTAGATGTATTTTATGACTTCTAGCTTTATATAATACAGCAAAAAATATTTTCCATGTTTACCTAGTGTTTTCATTTTCTATATTTAAGTTTTTTATCTACCTAGTATTTATTTTGGGGTAGTGTTACAGATAGGAGTCCAGCTTTATTTGTTCAGATATCTCGTTATCTTGGCATCATTTATGGAATAACCCATCTCTTGCCTGCTAATTTAAAAGCCATCTGTATCATATACTGCATTCCTTGTATATATATATATATTTTGTTTTGTTTTGTTTTGTTTTTACCTATTTTGGACTTTCTGGTCTGTTCTATTGATCTGTCAGTCTTTTCACATTCTAGTACTTCCCTTTTTGTTACTGTAGCTTTATAGTACATTTTAAAATCTGAACAGGCTGGATACCTCATTATTTTTCTTATTCTTGTTTTCTTTTTCTTTTAACCTATTCTTGCCTGTTTATTTTTTCCCCATGAACTTTTAGAATTAGCTTGCCCAGGTAAAATTTCTGTTGGTATTTTTATTGGTCTCACTTTAAATTTACAAATAACGTAAGGAGAAGAAACATTTTTAAGTTCTTGTCTTCCTATTCAAGAATAAAGTATGTCACCCTTTGTATGTCCATCTCTTTTTTATTGCCCCTCAATTGCATTTTCAAGTTCTCTTTATACTGATCTTACTATGCCTTGTTTTTTCCTGGTTATTTTATCTTTTGCTATTCATGTAAATTAGGTCTTTTATTATTTCTCCCAAATAGTTGTTGGTGTGTGTGCGCATGCGTGTGTGTATGCATGTGTGTGTGTGCGCATGTGTGTGAGAGAGAAAGCTCTTGATTATTGATTTTGGTATATTAATATTGTACCAACCCTTTAGCAAATTATCTTGCTAATTATAATGGTTTTTCAGTTGACTTTTCTGGATTTACCACATAGGTAATTATTTCCTTTTCAAATAATGTAAAATTTAGTTTCTCTTTTCCCAATTTTTTATACATGTCATTTTTTTTCTCTTTGCCTAATTACATTGGCTAGAGCACCCAGAAAAATGGTAACTCATAATAGTAATCGGTGATCTCTTTGTCTTGTTCTTGACTTGAATGAGCATGAGTCAGTACTTTCCCATTGAGCATGATGCTAACTTTGAGGTAAGTGAATGGATAGACAGACAAACAGGTATCTAAAGGAATTCCTCTGTGTTTATGTTATTAAAAGGTTTTTTTCCTTAAGAGTCGATGTTGAATTTCACAAAATCCCCTTTCAGTGTAGTGGACAATAATCCTATGATTTTTCTCTTTGATCAATTAATATAATCAGTTATGCTATAGATTTATTCATGTTGAACCATCCTTTTATTCCTAGAATAAACCACCCTTGATTGTGATGTATTATTCTTTAATGTGCTGATAAATTCTGTTTTGTTAATATATATATATATATATTTTTTTTTTTTTTTTTTTTTTTTTTTGAGACAGAGTCTCACTCTGTTGCCCAGGCTAGAGTGAGTGCCGTGGCATTGGCCTAGTTCACAGCAACCTCAAACTCCTGGGCTCAAGCGATTCTTCTGCCTCAGCCTCCCAAGTAGCTGGGACTACAGGCATGCACCACCATGCCCGGCTAATTTTTTCTATATATATTAGTTGGCCAATTAATTTCTTTCTATTTATAGTAGAGACAGGGTCTCGCTTTTGCTCAGGTTGGTTTCAAACTCCTAAGCTCAAACGATCTGCCCTCCTCAGCCCTCCAGAGAGCTAGAATATTTTTATTAATATATTTTTATCAGTGATTTTCATGAGCTTATAGTATTATTTGAGCATTTTAAAACATTTTGGGATATATAATAAACCTATTTTAGGTCTTTATTACAGATTGTCCCCTTTGTCATTGTGCGAAGCCCTCTTTGTTTTCTTTATTGCCTTTTTCCTTGAATTCATCCTTATCTTATATTAAGAGTGGGAGCCCTACTTTCTGTTTGCATTTGCCTATCGTGCCTCTGTTCATACTTTTGTACATGGAGAATATATATGTTTGTATATAGAGAATAGTTGAGTTTTGTTTTATAATCCAGTATGAGAGTATTTTTTTAAAAAGTGAATTTAGCTAATTTATATTTACTGAAGTCTTGTTTATGTTATGCTTTCTGTTTATGTAGATCTCCAAGTTTTTTTGTTTGTTTTCTTTATGTGTGTGTTTCTTTTGCTAGTTTAAATTTCTGTTTCAAATTATATTTTTAACTTTATATTAATTACTTAATCCTTCATATTTTTACGCAGCATCTATTAGCATTCTGTAAAAATAGAATGTAATAAGTTTATATTTCTACATTTTCCCTACTTCTCTCCCATCCTTCAACACCCAAGTCTATTGAATTATTGACTAATCGATTGACTTTATATCTTTAAATATAATTACAACCTATTACTTGATTCATCAGCCTTAAATGATATATTTTGACATGTGGCTATCAACATACCTTCACTGCTTTATACCTCCTCTCTTCCTTTCTCTATTTTATCAGTTATATCATTACTATATTGTTAAAGTTTATAACATTTACATTCTGTTCCTTGTCTCTCCACATTTGTTTTAGTCTTAGTGCTATGTATAATTGATTTTTTTCACTTAATGATAAACCGTGAATATATTCTCATGTCATTCTTCTACAATATTGACTTTGACAGCTGTATAATATCTCTATATAGATAAATGTACCAGCATTTATTTAGCCAATCCCCTATTATTAAGCATTTAAGTTATATTTCATTTTCATTAATATTTCCAACTTTTCTAAAAGAGTAATTGGAAGCCAATCTCTATTAGAACAGTGATCTTTCTTTCTTCCTTTTTTTTTTTTTTTTGAGACAGAGTCTTGCTTTGTTGCCCAGGCTACAGTGAGTGCCCTGTGGCGGGGTCAGCCTAGCTCACAGCAACCTCAAACTCCTGGGCTCAAGCAATCCTCCTGCCTCAGCCTCCTCAGTAGCTGGGACTACAGGCATGCACCACCATGCCCGGCTGAGTTTTTCTATATATATTAGTTGGCCAATTAATTTCTTTCTATTTATAGTAGAGACGGGGTCTGGCTCTTGCTCAGGCTGGTTTTGAACTCCTGACCTTGAGCAATCCGCCTGCCTCAGCCTCCCAGAGTGCTAGGAATACAGGCGTGAGCCACCGTGCCCAGCCTAGAACTGTGATCTCAAACTTTAATGACCATATCTCCTGGAGATCTTGTGAAAAATCCAGATTCTAATTCCCTAGGTCTGGGTCCAGGCCTGAGATCCTACATTTTTAAGCAGCTCCCGGGTGATGCTGATACTTCTGGTCTTTGGCCCACACTATGAGTAGCAAGGTCTTTGAATACATTTTGTTTTGGGGAATTTTACTTGAATGAAAAAAATTCTAGAAAACAGAGTCTATAGTAGTCGTTCCATTGTGTCTTGTGACATACCTTCAAATGCCACATTTGTATCAAAATAATTTGTAGCATGCAATTATTATTTGTGAATGTTCATTTTACAATATTGTTAAATCTCATTTGTCTGGGCCTATTATTAGTATGTCCCTGGGAGCCTCTCAGATGTGCACATCCCTGTCACATGGGAAAAAAGGCTGAGAACCCTGGGGCCAGGAAATAAAGCAGAGGTCAGACAGGTACGCTAGACTGAGTCAGTGAAAAGAAATCTTTGAACCCCAGTTTGTAAATATCTGCACTCTTAGCGCCTTGGGAATGTGTCTTTTGTTTGATGAATAGCTGATTAGGTGGTTTTATCCTACCAGGCCTAAGTGATCTGCCTCTGCCTGAGTGCCTCTCCTGGTCACATTCATCTCCTTAATCATCTTACACAGTGTTTTGGCAGAATTTCTGTAAGGGCCAGATGGTAAATGGGTTGTTGACCATACTGTCTCTGTCACAGCTACTCAACTTTGCCATTGTAGAGCAAAAGCATGCATAGACAATATGTAAATAAATGAATGTGCCAATAAAACTTTATTTATAAAACCAGGCAATGGACCATAGTTTGCTGACCCCTGCTCTAACACCCTCAATAAACAACTTTCTGCTTTCCGGTCTTTGCGCCAGTTGCTCCCTTTACTGGGAACTCCCCTAGATGATCCTAGGATCCTCCCTTACTTCATTCAGGTCTTTTGGATGTCACTTCATCAGAGAGGCCTTCCCTGATCACCCAGTCTTAAACCAGCACCCCTCCCCCATAACTCCATGTCCTTTTCTGCCTGTCTCCTTTTGTGAATATTTCATTTAGTTGCTTCACTAACAATATTGATCATATTTGAATCGATCTTAGAGAAAAGCGTATGTGTTACAGGCAGAGGATTTTCTATACATGTGGCAGTTCACTTACAGTGGGCTATCTCTAGGGACAGAAATAGCTTTGTTATGCAGAGCTTGTTTTAATCATATTCCTTCTAGTGACTTTCCCCTGAGGATTAGACTGAGTTTGGCAGTGCCAAACTTATTGTAAAATTGTACGGGGTGAGGTGCAGGAATTGCTTTGTCCTACGTCCCCATCAATAAAAAATAACATCTTTCACTATTCTGGCTCTTCTCACGGACTATACCAGTTTCTCCCCTACATGGAATTTTCAAAGAACTATTCATGGAAAGAGGAGAATTTCCTAGACAACTTGCATCTTCCACAGAATCCTCGTGGCCTAACGAAAGGCTGGTCAGTGCGGCCTGAGCAGGGGGACTAAAAGAAACATTTTCTGGAGAAAGAAGATCGTGTAGGGAATTCATTTTAGGACATGACAGCTTTGGAGGATCCAGCCTCAAAGAGAGAGAGGTGAGATTCTGAAGCGCACATAGGGGTTTTGTGATGTCTCTGCCTTTGGAAATCCACCACACACCATTCTGAGTGCCGCTGAAGAAGACTGTGCTTTATGTGGGCGGCTGATGCAGAGGCTGCCTGAGCCCCACATGTCGTTATGGAGATGACTGCAACTGGAGGGCGCTACTAGGGGTTGGGTGCTCACAGGAGGCCTGCACCGTGGGTGCACATCGTCTCAAGAGCTGTTGCATTTCTCATGGGAAGTGACAGCAAGACTCACTCAGTGATGGGGAGTGAGGCAAGAGACCCCCGCTGGCAGCAGAGGGTCTGTGTCTGACAGCAGGCAGGGTTCAAGGCTAAGAGAGTGAGTGTGGGAGCCGCCATTGCAACTTACAATAAAGCTCCATGGATGTGGTGTCTTTTCTGGACTCAATGGCACCATCATACTTTGGTCAGCAGGCTTCGTGATCGTTACTAACTTCTAGAAAGTGTTTTTGTGAATACCTTGTGTAACTGTGATGTAGATGTTTTTCTTGATTGCTAAGAATATTCCAACACTGTATAATTCTTAATGTGATGTGGTTCCTGTATGTAATGTGAGTGTACACAAAATATCTTTTCATCTGTATTTTTAACTGTGCCTTTGCAAAGGCTGCCATTGGAAGGACTTTGGTTTAGCTCAACCGGCTGAGATGTCTTTGCTTTGGTGTCTCCTGCATTTTGTTCTCTAGTCTCCACTCTTCAAACACCAGGATCTGAAAGATAAAAGAGCTTGAGGGTGGTTTCACTGTCAAGTGGCATCTAATCGATGGGTACCAGTGGTGTTCATTAAAACTATATTCAATTTTCTAGGAATGTCGAAGGTTCAGAAGCTTTCTGGAGGGCAAAAATATGGTGGTAAAACACCTGTCTTTTTCATCCAGAAACATACATAATGGTTATAGATTGTTGAAGATTGCACCTAAAGGTAAAGTAACCATGGCCTTTGTGTTATAGCTAGTAAATTTATGTAGTCATGTTCCCAAGTATGTCTCTAATCCCACCTTAGGTCACTGAAATTAAAATCTTCTGTAAACATCATTTACTGCCTCAAGTCCTTGCTCTTTCGCCCTAGAGATTTGGAAAGCTAAAAAAATTGCCTGCCAATCCCCTCTGGGTGTTCCCAGCCTGCTGCAGCCCCCAGGCAATCCATCTCTTGGCATGGACTACCCGGTGTTTGTAATTCTCAGGTATTGATTTTATTCTTGCTTGGAGGTTGTACCACAGATAAATTCTGAGGTCTATTGGTCCTGCATGAGGGGGAGCCACAGTAATTCATTCTCACACGGGTGCCCAGCGTCAGTGGGAAAAAAATAAAAGTTTTGTTGGATTTACTCTAGGCTGTGAGTCTTTTTCTTTTCCCAGAATCATTGCGTTAGTTAAAATGAGCCTTTGTACAAAAGAAAATAATCTATCACAGCTCAGGATTAGAGAAGTCTACGGGGAAAGCGCTCAGATTTATGGAAGGAAGAGCTAATAACATTGACTAGAGATGAGCCTCCTTACCTAGTCCCCTGTCGCTCGCCGCTGGTAATTCTCATTCTCTTTTCCACCTCTGCAGTTGCCTCCTCTCTTTTCACTGCAGCTCTTTTTCACATTTAAACAGTCTGCTGTTTTTCTTTTTCCTTTATCTACTTATGTTCCATCCTCTGCATCTCTTTCCCCCACCTACTCTTCCCGCCTTGGGGACACTCATTTCTACTCCTTCTTTGTCATTATACAGTATTGAATCTGTTTTTCTATCTTCTCCAACCATCTGGATACATTTGTTATCTATTCCAGCTTGTGCAGCTGGTTTCCATCTCCCCCTCCCCTCTATTTTTAATCAGGGGAAACCCCACTGTTTTCAGTGTGTGTGTGTGTGCTCACTCATTGCAGCTGTGGGTAGGGAAGGAGGGAGAGGGAAGGAAGGAGGGACAGAGGGAGGGAGAGACAGAGACAGAGAGATTGAAAGAGGCTGAACCTCACATGTTCATGGCACAGGATTGAGAGGACAGTGAGAGAAGAAGAGGGGAGGGTTCCCAACCCTTGCTGAGTAACATCCGTCACAGATTATCCGCAGAACTCAGTCATCCCCACCTGTGGGGCAGCAGTCACTGCAATGTGGCTTGATACTGTATGTCAGCATGAACGAGGCTGGAGACCAGGAATTCGCATCTGTCCCCCAGGGCTGGGCCTCCGCAGAGCAGGGCAGCTGCCCTTACGCTTTCTTTAGGCTGAGGTTAAGCCCTATTAAGCCAAAGTGCAGACCTGACCTACACCTACTTAGAAATGTGGGGGTCGTCAATTGGTTTGGAAGGTGGGGAAGGGAGAAAAATGTGCATCTGGCTCCTGCTGAGTGACAAGGCAGGGCGCAGAAAGGCAGGCACGTCAGTAGGGGGCGAATGAATCAACAGCGCGGTTGTGCAGAGAAACAGAAGTGCAGATGTTCTGCCTGCAGATACCAGGGTCGGCTGTGTGCCTAACTTGCTCTCAGACAATTGCCACGGCTTGTCTAAAAAGGGGATGTTTAAGGAGACCTGCAGATAAGTACATAGATCTTCAAACAGGGGTAACTGAAATGGCTCGGGAATTAGGAGAATCTGCAATTCCTCTGCTCTGCTATGAGTGAGTTGCAAATCTGGAGAGTGAGTGATTATTTAAATCAGAGAAAAGTTCATTTTTCTGAAGATGAATCTCTGAACGGCAGGGCCACTAGAATTCTGGAGCCGCTTTGCAAACAAGGCTCGTGCTTTTATGACTTTCTTTTTTAAAAAAATGGATTTAATGGACTGAGTTCATTTAGACTGGGGATCAAATGAATGAGTGGAATTATAGAACACACATCCGTTTGGCCATCAGTCATTGTTTAAGCCACTCGACCACCCAACTTCTCTAATTAAATGACACTGCTTTCCCTGTGTAAAGGCTGCAATGGATAAATTAGTACTTGGTAAGTGCTTTGAAGATGAAAATCACAATGTGAGTAATGAGCAAGGGTTTTTTTTCCTTGGGCTGAAAACAGCATCTTTTGTGTTCTCCCACTGCACCATGAGTCACTGGGGTTGACACTGCAGAAAACCGCCACTCCCAAAGGAAGAGCAAGAGAGACACAGTAGTGACAGGCTTTTATTTGAGTTACAGGGCAAATTAGGAAAGAGCTTGCATCCATTCACATCTATACAAGGAATTATACACCGTACGCATTCGCTACCTTATACATGCAGGCCATATTTTACAAGAATTTATACATTAAGAAATTGCACGGAAATGATCTTGTTTAAACATTCATGAAGAGTAAACATCCCCCAAGAGCGCTGAAGACAAAAATTTAGCGTCGTCCCTCCGGAAAGCTCAGCTCACCTCTCTTGGTGCCTTTAAAGATCTGCATCAGATCGCTACAAAACTGACGGGATGTTGAAGTTTATCTGCTTTGAGGATGTGATGATTATTTTTAGCGGGAAGAGCTTAGAAGACCTGCAGGTTTGGAAGCATGAGCTGTATGCCAAGGTCCAGCCCTGTCTGTCTGGGGCCAATTTTGCCTTTTCTGCAATGGCCCCACTGGCTCCCCTGCAAAGAAGCCAAGAACTGAACTTGTTGTGTGTTCTCAACTGTGCCGGAAGCTCTTTTCTCAACACATCTAAACATTTTTTTTTTTTTTTTTAGCCAACACACTATAGAGTCTAAAAAACTCTCATTTATGTATGCTTTTCTTCTCCTGGATTGCTTTGACACCGTGATAATTAGTCATGCTAGATTGTCCGGGTTGACAAATTACTGACAGTTTGACAGGCCCCATCAGAAAGGTTGCATAACCCGATGTAAGTTAGGATCCAAGCCGGTGGCTGCCACACTCCTCACTGCACCAGAATGAAGAATGAGGTGCATCATTTTCAGCCCCCAAATTGGTCACAGCTGGGAGAACAGCGTTGTTCACAGCGTGGCTGGCAGGGCCACCTCTTGCAGGGCGGAAGGGGGAGGAGCGTGGGGAGGGAGGTTGGAGGCATCAGGGGACACACAGCCACTGCAAGATAAGGTCCTAGAAAACTCTCCCCTCCGAGAGGTTCAGATACAGGCAAAGTCCAAGAGACAGAGGAGTTATTGGAAAACAATTATGCTTATCTGCTTCCTGCCAATCTGTGTCCATTACAGAGCAGAAGTAATTATAGATACCGTAGACACACTGTGGCATTAAGTAAAGTGTTGGAAATTATGCTGCTTAACGACGCTTCCTGATGGGCCCTCCGCAGAGCCAGAGAGCTGGTCTGGTCCAGCGGTACCAGCGTAGGGGCATGGCAATGCTGCTGGCAGAAGTTTCTCACATTGGGCCACTTTCTGTCCCAAGGGAACCCATGCCAGCCACCAAAAGAGGAAACAAAAAGTTAGAGCTGATACTAATTTGGTCTATGCTGACTATTTAGTATGTCATTCACATAGCTGTCTTAGCAGAGTAAACCTCCGTATTTTATTGGAGGAGTTTTTATAGTTTGCCTCACAGAGCCAAAAGCAGGGTCAGCGCTGCAGATTAGAATCAATTCAGCGGAGGGAAAATAAACACTTGGAATATATTTTGCCTTCCCTGAGCACGTCGCAGGCATTAGCAGTAATGGGATCCCTGTCTGCGCATGGAGAGGAGGCATCTTCCACTCAGACTCCCAGCCACCCTCGCCCTTGGTCGTGCTGTCCCATGACCTTCACAGCGGGTGTGATGATTCTAGATTCATCGTCTTCTACCGTTACGCTACTATGCACAGGAGGAACACGCGCACACACACAGTGTTCTTTCCTCGCGGAAGAAATAGACAGAGGAGGGAAGGGGGCAGGGAGGTCTCTTATCCATGAGCTGTTGGAACTTGGCCAACACTGATGAGGGTGGCAGAGACCTTCAGGGCATGGATGGAAATTGCCCATCTGCCCTCCGTAGTGCTGTGCTACTTCACTGGATCACCATTGCCCAGTCTGCTAGCTTTCTCCAAATTCTGGGAGTTCTAGGGAGGCAAAGGGGAGGTTTAAGAGTTCATTTCAGGTTCGTTCAGTACACTCCGTGCAGTATCAGTACAACTTTCAAACAAACACAGATGCACCGGAAAAACAGTTAAGCCAATCCATTAGAAGAGTGCTGGAATTGCTTTCCGAAATGGCTCAGGTGCCGTTTCTGTGCACGTGTGCCCTGGTGTGCTTCATGTCTTAATTTCAAGACAAGGATGAACGAGGTGCCAGGGTAGAATGGTAAAGCACACCCTCCCCTCCTCTCACCAGTACAAATTACCGAGGGGATAACACTTTCACCACCTGATGAGTCTACCTGGGCTGCTGTGTTTCCTCTTTAATAGAAATTCCAGATAACACTACCAACTTTTACTTGCAGTATCTTGATTGCCCATTTATACTTTTCAGCCATCCTTCCCAGAGCCCTTACTGGACTGGCAGGGGCAGGGGCTGGCCTGGGTCCCAGTTCAGCTCAACCACCATCTAGCACGGTGACCTTGGGCAAGTCACCCCTGCAAGCCTCACTCATTGGCCCTGCAGATCAGGCCAGGAGGGATGGCCAAAGTCTTCCTCTGCTCTGGGTCTCCCAGAACTCCATGCAGCTTGAGGTGACTCGAGGCAATCGAAAATCATGCCTGCAATCCTGAAAGTCACTGTAAAGGGAAGGCAACTCTGCAGTGTTAGTGGTTTGTTTCAGTGCTGTGATGAAGCTGCTCCAAAGACTGAAATGGCAAAGAATTGACAGGACTCAGGTTCCTAACAAGTCTGAGGAAGCTGGCCAGAGTGCTGAACCCAGCCGCTGTTCCCAACAGCCGTCAGACCTTGCTGGCTGCAAGGCTCAGACAAGAGCAGCGCCTACACCCTGCTGGTCAGCAATAATACCCCAGGACAGAGGCAGCCCAGAGACAGAGTTCTCAGCAAGCACCAGACGTGATGCATGAGGCATGTAAACAGCTGGCGGAACTTCAGCGTGCATTGCCTTCGACAGTTCCCAGACCTGCTGGAGCTATATTTAGCTTAGGCGAGTTTGGGAGTAGCTTGGAAGGATGGCAGTGCCATTCAAATGTGTATTTTTGGCACAGGGGTCTGGAGCAAAGAAGAGATTTCTTCAGTTCGGGACCTGGTGTGTGTCTCTGTGGAGGAGAAACTTCCTCAGTATTAAAAGGCTTGGTGTGTGACGGGGGCATGATAAGCCTTCTGAAATTGGGAATCACCGATTCCAGTTGGGAAGAGAACTCTACTTACAGTTTAAACCAAGTCCTCTGAGCCTCCCAGGCGCCTAACTGAGCACTTTCTTCCCCGCAGTCCTCTGCTGAACAGTGTATTTCACTCACATTGTATCCGTGGTTGCTGTGTTTTGCATTCCTGACTCTCAAAATCTTCAGTTTTCCTACACTTGCACCAGAGCCGTACCCACTGCAAACATTAAACCCCAACCCCCCTCCCCCACCAAGACAAAGCGAATAGTGGGGCCTCTCGGGGAACCTGCCCTTGCTCGGGGAAGCAGGAATACCCCCCACACATGGTCTCAGCCAAGGAGCCCGGGCTGCACAGTTCCTTTCTCTGGCCTGAGGTCCAGCTTCCCTATTAACTCAGACAACACTTCACTGAAGCTGAAGCATAAGAAATTTTCTGCTTGGTGTGTTTTATGTCCCATTATTACTTTCTCTGCACATCACATGCCTCTCTGAGGGGCACAGGAGAATGTGTCTGGCGTAAGGCTGTGGGGAGGGTTCCCGGCCATTTGCAAAGGAGGAGGAAGGAGAGATCGAGTCATAAAGGAATCCATCTGAAGTCTCTCCCTCTGCCCTCCCGGGAGGGCCCAACACCCGAGAGTTCTCTCTTGCTCTGGAAACTTCCTTTGCATCCATGGACTCACTACCAGCCTCCCCTGGATGGCAGTCCCTCTTTTGTCTGGGGCTCTGCAGTGTGCGGGGCAGCTGCTTTCTCACCGTGGCTGAGGGCAGGATTGACAGGTTTTCCCACCCAGCCTTTCTGCTGCTCACTAAGTATGGGATGAGGCTGGAGGCGGGGCAGACTTTAATCAGCTCAAAGTGTGGGTGAGTCAAATCAATGACTACCCCACTCTCCAAAACGTATCACAACAGCCGTGATTTAGTTCTTGTTTCCATCAGGTGGGAGAAATCAGAATTGCACATGCAGACTATTCACAGCAAGAAGGGAACGTGAACAAAGTATATACAAGCTCCCAAGTGGGAGAGCCTGCCTCCATGGTAACGATGGGACAGCTGGTTTCCCCAGGAGAGTCTCTTCTCGGGCACATCCCCTAAAGCTGGAGGGAGTAGCCAACCCCCCATTCAAGATACAGAATCTGGTCACAGATAGCAAGCATTCCCATGGAGAGGTGGAGGCGAGGGGGCCATTGGCCCTCTGGGTTCCCGGCAGTGGCAGGTAACCTATACCTCCTGTGCCGACATTCCCAAAGTGCCCCTCAATGAACCCCAGAGGGCTCCTGAGCATCTCTGAAACAGAGCCGGAGCTCACCCCCTGGGGCTGGGCTCCTTGGCGGTAGGCCGGCCCCAGTTCCCCGGGCATGGCAGAAATAGGCACCAGAACAACTCAGACACCCAGGGCAGAAGTGGACACCTGCAAGGCAAATCTTCAGGCATCTTCTCAATGCTCTTTCTCAACACCACCCACGGCCCCTTTCAGAAAAGGCTGCTGGCGGTGGCCCAAACAAAGCCCCCCAGGGAGAAGCCGGGTGGTGAGAAGAGGGGGCAGGATGGGGAAACAAGCACCCCAGACATACAAAGAGAAGGGGGCGACCCAGCTGATGCAGGCGGAGTGGGCTCCCATCACCCGAGCCCCATGTTTGGCTCAGGATCTATGGGCCTCTTTCCGAACCACCTCCTCTCACAAGCCCCAGCCCAGCAACGAGCCGTTGACCTTGCGTGGGAGTCTCAGGTTGATTTGCTGCTCTGTCTAGGGGAATCCCAAGGGCCTTGCAGCTTCAGGGGAAGAAATCTGCCTCATTTTCACAGCGATCGTTTTCCCCTCTCCACCCACCGCAGTGATCAAATTAGCAGGCTGCTTCTCCTCTGAGAAAATGTGTCCATAGTCCCGGAGGCACTGCCCGTTTGCCTGTCTGGCAGGTCTGGGGAAGGAGGACAGAGATGTGTGTGTGCATGTGCGTGTGTCCCTTCCTTCCCCGTCCCTGGGAGGGTCTCTCCCACCTGGGATGGCTGCCCAGCCAGCAGCGAGGGCCACGGTGGCGGGCACTGGAGCCTCAGCTGCAGGACGCCTGGCAGGTGGCAGAGTACACGCTGCTGCTCACGGTGGCCCCGCTGCTCAGGCTGCTGGTGGGACACTTGAGGGGCTTCATGCTGCTATCCCTCTGGATGTGCAAGTGCCCCAGCCGCCAGCGCTCCCAGCTCTTCCGAAACTCCATCTGGACCTTCCGTGGGGAAAGGAGGGGAACAAAAGCCATCATGCAAACCAACTGCCCACAGAATGGCCCCATTATTGCATTAGTGGGGAAGGGAAAAATCCACTGCATTATATTAAGAGACACAAGTCAAGGCCTTCGGGCGCCTAAATTAATATCCCAATAAAATTGTTTATTGTTGTCTCCTATTTTCTGCATCTCCTCAGGAGAGAGAGGGGCTGATGACCTAATGGGTCTCTTCCATCTCTAAACTCCACGATTCAGCTAAGTACCTTTTACAATCCATCACGGCCTATTTAACGGAAGGGGGAGAGTGAGGGAGCAACGCAGGGAGACCGGAGGTGGAGGGAGAAGAGGAGGAGAGACAGCCTGACTTCAGAGCGCGCTCTCCCATGCCAGCTCAGATGACTGAGAAGGGAGACAGTGCCCCTACCCTGCCGGTGCCCACTACAGACCCGGCTAAACTCCCAGGGGCTTCTCTCCGGGCCCAGCACCTCGCAGGGAGGGCGGAGGAAGGAAACGGGAGAACAGCAGCAGCAGGGCGTGGGGGCGGGGCTCCCCCACTGGCCCTGTGCAGAGAGTCTGCGTGACCAGCGACCGTGGGGGGACTTGGTCAACCCCAATCCCTGCTGTGCTGGACTCTGTCCTCCCCATCAGGAAAAACCTTCTCAACCGGGGGGGCTGATACTTGGGGACCAGATTGTTGGGGCGGAAAGACATTAATACAAATCCAAGCAATATTGCGAAGCCCCAATCCCTGGAGGGTTTGTGGCAATGCTGGGGCTCCCAGTGATGGCCAGTGACTCTGGTCCCCAAAGAGACTGCTGGAACCTGCACAGCTCGTCCTGAGGGGTCTGGACTGCCCTTCTGGGTGATGTTTCCATAAGTTTGCTTTCCAGAGATTCTTTGATGTCCTCCGCCCTGGCCCCCTCGTCTTCCCACACCAGAGTTCTGGGGCCCGGGGGCTCTTCCCCCAGGCTACGTCACCAGGAGGGCCAGCCGCCAGCAGCTGTGGGTAAGGGGCTTTCTGACACCCCCACCAGCCTCCATGCAAACAACCCTCCTTGCTCCTCCTCTGTCATCCATCTAGCTGAGCCCAGCCAGCTGCCGGGCATGGCTGCATGCCATCCCTTAAAAGAACTTTTTCTGTGCTGAGTAGAGCTGAGATGGCCCAGAGCCTGCCTGCCAGGCCCAGAGCCTGCCTGCCAGCCCCAGCGTCACGAGCCCAGGCCCGGGGAGGGGAGGGAAGGAGGCCGGGCACACCCCACCGAGGCCCCGCTCTGGCGAGGCACTGCGCCACTGAGTGGGTGTGGAGTGAGCGCTGGCGCGGGGATGGGGGCGCCCAAGACTGATGACAGTCCCTGCTTGCCCAGCGACAGGGAGACCCATCTTGTCTCGCAACCCTCCTACTCAGGAGAAGGGCGAGAAAGGTGGTAAACTGAGGCACGCGCACAGGAAGCTGCCTCAGAGACTGAAGAGGTCTCAGGAACACCCACGGGACTTCCCAGAGGGCTGACACTCGGTGTCCCCTTCTGCCCCCGTCTCCCTCTGCATTTTTCCTGAACCTCGCTGCTATGGCTCCTATGATCACAATCGTCCTTGAAATCCACCATTGACTGGGCACCCACTACATGTCCGGCAGTTTCCATTGATTATCTCAGTTAACCTTCACGTCAACCCTGCCAAGTGGCTCTGGTTACTGTCCCAGCCTTAAAGGCAAGGAAACCGAGGCGCAGAGTGTTCACGGACTTCCCCAGGCCTCTCAGCCAGGATTTGAACCCAGATCAGGCCTGACTCCAACGCCGGCTCCCGACCCGAGGCCTCCTGCCTGCGTGGCTCCCAGAGGTCCTGCTTGTCCCTGGCTGTGCCTCCCCCACTCGGCTGGAGCACCTCAAGGGCCAGGACATGTCTCCCTCCTCCCAGCGTCCCCGCACCTCCCACAGTGCCCGGCACACAGCAGGTGCTCAATACGTGTTTTCAATGAGCTGAATAAACAAACAAGTATATAAATGAGCAACTGACTTTGGTTCCTTCTGTTAGTTATGAAAATGACACAGCCAAGACAGCGACACGGATCCTGGACATCTAGCCCAGCGTGTAGACCCACACACCTCTTCCTCACTATCTGATGTCCCCTCACCCTGCCCTCCAGGTCTGCAGTGCCGAGAACACCCTCTCGTGGTGGCAGAACCGGGCCACCACTCAGGGCTCCCAAGTCAGCTCACTTTGGCTTCAGCCACCAGCTCCTGCAAAGCCACCCCCAGGCCTCCCCTCCCTGTCCCCGCCCCCCACCCACCAGCAGCTGGCTCGGGCCTTGGCAGCCACACAGGACCAATGTCCAGGCCATCTTTTCTCCTCAGGTCACAAGTACCTGGCATTGCCATGGCAACCCTGGGTCTGGAGAACAGCTCGTGTGGACAGAGGCCTCAGCCCGGGAGCCACACGTGTCTTTCGTGGCCCAGTGATAGTGACATGTCTGTCCTTGTGTCTGGAGGAGCCAGGGTGTGCGCAGTGTCTGGGCGGGTTTAAAGGAACCAGGCAGTGCACCGAAAGCAGACAGGTCTCCAGCCCTCTCAGTGGGGTCTCCTGGACCCCACGGCACGAGCCCGCAGGGAGAGGCCAGCTGGGCCTGCAGCCAGGCCTGGGGAGAGAGATGCAGCTCTGGCGATCTGGGGCCAAGCTCCTTGCCAAGGGCAGAGCAGGGATGTGTGCCCGTCCCTCCCCGCTTGCAGAGGCGAGCCAGTGTGGGTGGTGGGGAAGGAGGGAGGTGACTGTGTGCTGAACATGCAGGTAGGGCTGTGTGAGTGTGTCGCTACCATGTGGCTTTGGGGACAGAGGAGAGAGAGGGGCCGAGGAGACAAGGTGGCAGTAGGGAGCCTCAGTCTCTCCCAGGGGCCTTTCTCCTCATCCCCACCAGGGACACATGCCGCCCTGTCCCTGTCCCCGTCTCACCACCAGGCTGGACCATGAAGCAGCAGGGCTCAGGGCTGGCTCAGAACAATTGCTGAAGGGAGGCCGCCCCGCAGCGCTTGGCTTCAGTTCTTGAGACGCTCTTTATGAGGACTCAGCCGTGGGGGAGGCAGGGCTGTGGCCTCCTGCTGCCTCCCCTGGGTCCAGGCCTGTTGGGTGCGGCCCCCTCCCTCCTTCCCCAGCCCACCTCCGGAGGAGCCTGCCAGGCCCTCTGAGACCAGCCCAGAGGAGCAGCGCCGGAATCCCACTTGTGGACCACCTCTGCCTGGCGCCGCCTCCACTCCCAGCCCTGAGGCCTTAGTGGGATGCCCACCCCACTGGCGCCAGCGCACCAGCTCTGAAGCCTTCTGGCTGCCGGTTGGGACTATTCATTTCACTTTGCTGGGCCTTACTTTTCCCATCTGTAGATTGGGCTACCATCTGCTGCAAGGCACTGGGTATCATAAAACACTTGCGTACCTTACATGCACTAAGCACGTAGGAGATATCTCATTGGTTTCCTCTCTTTTGGAGACCTGAAGTGCTCCAAGCCCATCCTCCCATAGGAAGCAAGCACAGGGGCGACAAAAGGAGGCCTAGGGGGCAGGGGAACCCCACCCCTCCCTTTGGCCCAGCCTGACTTTCTCTGTAGTGTCCTCTTAAATTTCCTAGGCCCGGGCCTCTGGGAGTCACTGGATGCTGGAATGGGTCTAAGTAGCTGCTTGCTGAGCGTCCAGAGATGGGGTGCGCGTCTCTTCCCGCCCAGCAGCAGCTCTGAGGAGCTGGAGGGCCTCAGCACCCCACTTTGAGGAGGGGGTCTGTTTCCCATTCCCGTTTCCCTTCTTCAGACTTTTTTTTTTTTTTGAGAGACAGAGTCTCACCCTGGTGCCTGGGCTAGAGTGCCATGGCATCGGCCTAGCTCACAGCAACCTCAAACTCCTGGGCTCAAGCAATCCTCCTGCCTCAGCCTCCTGAGTAGCTGGGACTACAGGCATGCGCCACCACGCTCGGCTAATTTTTTCTATATATTTTTAGTTGGCCAATTAATTTCTTTCTATTTTTAGTAGAGACGGGGTCTCGCTTTTGCTCAGGCTGGTTTCGAACTCCTGACCTCGAGTGATCCGCCCACCTTGGCCTCTCACAGTGCTAGGATTACAGGCGTGAGCCACCGCGCCCGGCCCCTTCTTCAGACTTTAACTCACTTAATCCTCAAGGGGATCTCATAGGCAGGCATTATTATTACCCTCATCTTGTAGATGAGAAAACTGAGGTTCAGAGTGGGCATGTAACTGACGCAAAGTCACACAGCTCCTAAAGGGCCTACTTCAGAGCAGAAATCTGATGCCGAAGCCTGCAGCTCCTTGTCTTTCCTGCTACATCACATTACTTTTTGAGCTATCTCACAGCTCCATGAAATACTCAGGTGTCTGCTCCCTGTCCTCTTTGTGCCCCCACACCCATAGAAAAGACACGTCTGTGTTGATACACCAACACTAAGATCTCTGAGCTCTGGGATTCCAGGCTCAGTGACTCAGAGGACACACAAAGAGCCCTGGGTCTTTGGGGCCCAGTGTCCCTGTGCCACCGGAGCCCCAGCCCCGTGGCTGAAAACCCTCACCTGGGCCTGAATGGAGTTAGAGTCCTCAATGTCCTCCCAGACTGTGGGGTGGAGGTTGCCAATGCCCTTCTCCTGCTGGGAGAATTCTCCTGGGGACACTTCCCCAGGGAGCCCTGCGGCTGCCCCTGCAACTTTTTGTTTTCCCCTCTGGAAGGAACTTGGGGGAAGTGGGGCTGTGGTATTTGTGACACTCAGTTTGATGGCTTGGGAGGTGCCCCTGTCCTGCCCCAGCACAAAGCTGGGCACCTGGGAGGGAGAGGGGCCTTTCCCAGGTGCCCACGAACACAGACCACCCCCAACCCCAGAAGCTGACCGTCTCAGAGAAGGGAGGGCGGGCTGCGCCCTGCCAGAGGCTGGAGGAGAGGGCACAGGCCAGCAAGGACCCCTTCTCCCATCCCATGGGGTGCTGAAGGCCGACCCCAGCACCAGAAAGCCCCTGGAGGCATGCACCCCCTGTCCCACAGGGGACCGGGGCTCCTGCCTGTGTACTTAAGAACAGGGTGCTTTCTTCTCCAAGTCAGGATTAATTTGCATCCTGGCTCTGCCACTGTTTCCAAAGCTGGGGCAGGTTTCTTACTCTCTCTCTGATCTTCAATGTTCTCATGTGTGAAAAATGGGAATATTGAAATCGGGATTTTAGCAAGGATTTTTTGGGGGGGAGAAATGAGGGTGATCATCAAATGAGATAGTAATTATTAAAGCCCCAAGCATGAGGCTGTGTGGCTTGGGCATGCGTGTGCAGAATCACCTTGTAACAGACAGTCCCCACCACCCATCAATTCACTCAGGACCCCCTAACATGAGGCCGGGCCTTCCCCAAGCTCGTACACTGTCAGGGTATGTCTGCACACGTGTGCATGTGTGTGCATGAGAGAGAAAGACCTAGGCACAGAAAACGACCTGTGGGCACGATGCCCCCTCAACTGTAGTGCCTCAGTGGGGCGGGTAGGGTTTCAGCTGGAAGGGCTGACGGGAGGCCCACTGCACTCCAGACTAGCCAACAGTAGCAGCCCACCAGGGTCCCCTGCCCTCCCCAGACATTACCTCGTTGTTGACAAAGCAGTATAAGACGGCCACCATCAGCCCCTGGGAACGAGAGTCACGTCAGCAGGGAAGAACGGGGAGGCAGGTGCCCCGCAGCAGGCTCTGGAAGGAAGCGCCTTGGGGCTCCAACCCACAACCCCCTCCTCACCCCCTGGGTCTGCTAGGGCAGCAGGCTCGGTCTCATTCCCTTTCTGCAGGAGCAAGACGGCCCCTTGCTCAGACACTGCAAAAGTTCTACAGTACCCTCTCCTAAGGAGGCCTGGCCCCGAGAAATACCCCGACTCTGCATGCAGAGAATGTTCCCCACCCAGCCCCCTTTGTCCACTCAAGCGATCTCACACTTCAGAACTGTGTCCTCTGTGTGTGTGCGCCTGCACATGTATGTAAACACACACACGTGAGCCCACATGCTGAGGAACCCCATAACACTCTTGCAGCACTGGGACCAGGTTCTTATATTTTCATGCTCCCGTACCATCCTCTAAGGCCAGTGGGGAGGATCAGTTCTTTGTTTTGAAACTATGTGACCTTGTAACTCTTGTTTTCACATCTCTGAGCCTCAGTTTCCCCCCTGTAAAATGGGGGTAATCCTGCACATCTCCTAGGCTCTGTGAGATGAAATGCACAATGTATGCAAAGCACCTGGCAGGTGTCCGACACCCAGTAGGTGGCAGCTGCAATGCCAGGCTGGGTGCCAGGGATACATCCAGGAAGGCTTCTCTCCCATGTACTTTCGGAGAAGACTTGGGACACCTGGGGATACTAGTTCTGGCTCTGCTCCAACCATGTGACCTTGGGCAGGGGTCTGCCCATCTGTCCTATCCGCATGACGCAGGCTGGTGTTGCCCCAACCCCACGCCCACACTTGGAGAGCAAGTGCTCCCAGCCATGAGGTCACCTGGAAGGAGGTGAAGGAGAGCTCTGTGAACAGCTTGATGAAGCGCAGGGTCCCCCGGGCATGCTCGTCCATCACGAAGGCAAAGATGACCTCATGGGTCCCCAGCAGAGGGATGAGTGTCAGCGTGGACTTGGCAAGTCTGATGGGCAGAGCAGAAACCTCTGGAGTCATTCTGGACCTCTCCCATGGACCCTTCCCCCCTTTCCATACCCTCCCCTTCCTACCAGGCTCACCTGAGACACGGACACCCTCCCAGCCCAAATACCCTGGGATAGGCTGCCGGGAGGGAAGGAAGAGAGGTCAAGACCCCCCAGACACCCAGGGGCTGCCCAGGGACAGGGTGAAGGCAAGGCTTGGGGGTCCCAGGCCAGGCCAGGGCTCTAAGCTAAGCACCCCAGGGTTTCTCTCTCTCTCTGCTGGAAGGAAGGGCCAAGGGTCCCCAGTGAAGCCAGCTCAGTTATGGCACCTGCATTTCATGTCCGTCTTGCACATGAGATTGGCCTTCAGTTTGGACACCACGATGCAGATGACCCGGACAAAGATGAGGAAGTTCACCTGCAGGGCAGATAGGCGGGAGGTTGGGGACCCTCTCGCTCTTCCCCAGTCCTTCCCCAGACACCAGCCCAGGACCCCCCGCAGCTCCCCACCCCGCCCCCACCCCAACACTCACCCCGATGGCAAAGAGAATGGGCAGCCGGATGATGAGCCAGTAATTCATGTTTGAGTTCCTGGTCCAGCAGCTGGGGAGGGGGAGAGGCACCCATGCATCTAGCTGGACTCGCAGAGACCCCGGCTCGTGGCACAGGTACAAGGGCCCCCAAACACGTGGGCATGTTGAGTGCCACGCACACAGCCACCAGGAGCCACCAGGAGCCACACAGTAACCAGTCCCGTTGATCCACGCACAGCCCTCCAAGTGCACAGCCACACAAAGCACACACACAGTCATGCACGGAGACACACACAGCCTCCAAACAAGGTTCCACGGACCTAGAACAGTCATGTGTGCACCCAGCATCACACATAACATGACAGAAACATGTCACTTGCACATATTACAGTAAAACCTGGAGGAGGGACCCACGTACCCTGCAGACCCAGCACCACTTGTCACCATGCAATCCTCGGGCAGGGGCAGGGGCCCGGGCAGGGAGGGGAGGTTAAAGAACCACAATAAGTTCGTATGTTAAATTGATTGTCCCTCTGTTTATCCTCCCCATAGGTGGAAGCCACATGCCCCAGGGGCCAGGGAATCCCACGGGTTTTGAGGATGGGGACCTCAGCACACCCCTCCTGGGAGTGGGACACTCACCCCTCATCCTCATAGAGGTACTTGACAACGCCCCAGGGGACAACAAACAGCAGGGGAACGCCTGGGAGGATAGAAGGACAGAAAGAGGGGAGAGGGGCTGGCAGGCTGGAGCCACCGCCCCAGGCCCCTCACACCCCAGCCCTGCTCCTTGTCTGCCCCAAACCATGTTTTCCAGGTCGGTCTGGGTGCCTGGGAGAACACAGACAGCAGGAACCCCACACCAACTCCCGGACTCTGCCTTAGAGAGGGGTCCTCAGCAGTCTGCCCCTCCCAAGTGCCAGGCACACTGTTGGGACTTGCCCTTGGGACTCTGGCTGAGACACCAGGGACACAGACCCCTGAGTGGCAGAGGGACGGGTCACGTGGTAGGCAGGGTGTGCTGCATGAGGCAGGGAGCAGGCACACTCTCTGGTGTCCTTCTCCTCCCACGCGTCCCTCTCAGCCTCAGTGGTCTGTTCCCTGCTCCCTGCCCCTGCCAGTGGCCTGGGCAGAAGCCCGGAATAGAGACAGGAACCCTTTCCTTGGTGCCAACAGGCCAACTCCCTGTCCACGGCAGCCTGCAATGACAATAGCTACCATGACACTTCTGCTTGGCTGGGACTTGAGGGAGTGGAGACAGCCTCTTAGGTCACCCCACATGGTCCCCACCTCCTGCTGCCATGCCCTTGTGCAGTCCACGTGCTACCAGGGTTGGTTTGTGTGACCAACAGCATACGGCAGAAGTGGTGGCACGTCACTTCCGAGATTAGGGCATGAGAGACGCTGTGGCATGGCGTGAGCTCTCTCCCTCTCTCTCACGTCACTTGATCTGGGGGAACCAGCTGTCACGTCATGAGGGCACTTGGCAAGGAATGGAGACCCCCAGCCACAGCCAGCAGGGACCGGGCCTTGCAGCCGGCGCCTCTGAGCGAGACTGGAAGCAGCTTCTCCACCCCGGCTAAGCCTCGAGACCCGGCAACCCCGGCGGACGGCTTGGCCGGCCCGTCGGATATCCTGGGCCAGAGGTACACAGCTAAGTCGGACCCAGACTCCTGACCGCAGAAACTTCGTTATGTTAGGCAGCTAAGTCCTGCGGAGGCAGTAGGCAGCTAACACAGTTGGGTTCCAGTTCCTGGGGGTGGGCCCAGGCCTCGCTGCCCAGCAGAGCCTCAGAGCCGCTCACCTTGAGGGCTCAGTCTGTGTTGGTGGATTTAAAATCGGATCATTCGTCCTCACGTGACGGATGGGGAGATGGATCCTCTCGGAAGGGCGCCCACAGGGCTGGAATCCAGGGCTGCACCCCCACGCCCACTGCGACCACCCTCCCCCCACCCCGTGGCTTTCTGCACGACTGTCCCCACGCCCGCCTCCCCCAGCCCTGGACACGTGAGTGTCCTGGGTGCGTAGACAGACGTGTGCGCGTCTGTGTGGTGAGTGGCGCGTGCGTGCAGGTGTGGCTGTCGAGGGTCTCCCCCAGGAGCACATTTCCAGGGCAGAACCACGTCGGAGCCGTCCTCGTCACCACGGCTGGCATTACCCCCCACACACTGGTGTCCACTCAGGGCAGTGAGGGACACTCGTGAGCTCGACACTCCGGGGAGGGAGGCAGAGAGACGCTCCTAGCCGCCGGCATTCCTCCGCAGCCAGTCCCCTCCCGGCCCGTTCTGTTCATTTTCACACGACCAGGCCCCTTGGCCTCCACGGCGCTTAGGAGCAGGCCTTCCTGACACTGGACGAGGAACAGCGGGATGACCCCAAGGCCCCGGCACACGGCTCAGGCCCCGCCCCGTGGAGGATGCTCAGTGAGAGTGGAGTGAGGGGTGGGCGAGGGTGGCCAACGCATCAGTGAGGGAGGGAAGCTCTCCAGGCAAGAAAACGCCAGTTCGCTAAGCCACACACACCCAGAAACCTCCTTCTCTGGCCTCCCCAGCCACCTGCTGTCCCTCCTCTCTGAGACCCGGCTCTAGGGCCGGGCAGCTCACTCGTGTCATCAGCCAGTCCTGAGGAGCTTCGCTCATCCATCAGCATTTCTTTAACAAGGGCGTTTTTTTAAGAACACAGGCGCAGCCCTGCCACGTGCAAACATTACACGTTCCCTGCTGGCTTCATCTTTCTCCCATTTGGAAAGAAAGCAAGATGGGCTAGAGAAAATAAGCTCAAATTAAGACACACAGAACCGGCCTGGGAAGTAATGACTCCCTCATCCCTCACTCGCCCCCGCCCGCGGCCTCCCTGTGGCGGGTTTCTGGGGGCACCCGACTGCCCTCGGACTGCAGCAGAGGCTTCCGTGCCTTTCGGGGGCTCCCCCAACCTTGTCAGAGTCCTAATTTTAATTCTTCTACTTGCACGTGAGGCTAAAAGTTGTTTCCCAAGCATCCCAACTTGAGCAAAGCCTCCCGGCGTCACGGCCCAGCTCTCAGAAATCTGCGAATTTGCCCTTGTCCCTCCGTTTCTGTCTCTCCCACCCCAATTCCTCAAGAAAAGGATGTTCTGACGGGAGGAGGGTGTCCCCTGGGTCTGGCCCTTGTGCTCCCACAGACCCTGAGCCTGAGCTAGGGGGGAGGTGGCAGGAGGACCGGCATCCCCTCCCCCAACTCGCCCTCAGAGACCTCAGGGCACCAAGTGTCCCCACCAACCCCCAACCAGCCACCCCGCTCCTCTGCACACATCACACTGTCCCGGTGATTGTTCCTGTCCTTGGGTTGCCATGGTGACAGGCACTAAGCGCTGATGCCATTTCCCAGAATGGACAGATGCCATCCCGGACCTAAAGACAGCGTTCCCGGGCTCTCCTAGATGGCCCGCCTCCACTCTACCCCTAGTGAGCTTGGGGCTAGCCAGCCCCCCCAGGAGGAAGAAGCCTGGGGGGAGGGAGCAGAGGGGCTGGGTGCTGGGGAGGAGGAGGAAGGGGAGGGCCTGGGATCTGTGTGCAGGAGCCGGGCCCACCTGCCCTCCCGTGCTTAGGCTGAGCCCGCTCAGCCCAGGCCAGAGAACTGTGCGAGACTGCCTAGGTCCCAGGGCCGGCTCTGCCTTTCTGTCCCTGACCCTTTCTCAAGACACTGATCACATCAAAACCTCCCTAGAGCTACTCTTCTCCGAGGCGGCTGTAAGCACAGGTGGCTGAGGAACACCAACAAAAATGAAAGAAGTGCAAGGACAGGGGACAGGCGGGCTGCGAGGGCCAGAGAGAGCACAGAACCCCGAGGGCCGGGGCCCGGGCAGCTTCCTGGCAGCCTGGTGTGGGAAGGGTGCCCCAAGAAAGTTCCTGCTTGGGGAACAGCCTTACAGGGGCTCAGAGGCGGGAGCAGAATCAGGGAAGAAGGGGACGTTGAGGGAGGAGTCTGGCTGCGATGGACCTGGGAAGCCCCCCGCACGCGGGGGCAGCAGTGGTCAGAGCAGGCTGAGCGGGAGAATGTGGGGGAGAGGGGTGACGAATGAGTGGCAGGCGGGGCGTGGGGGACAGGGAGCCAGCAGACTCAGTGGCGGATTAGGGAGGGCTCGTTCGGGGCAGAGTCCATCCTCCGCTGCATTCCAGGCGGGTGCCTGTGGGAACCCCCAGGAGAACCTGCTGCCCTGCTTTCCTGGTTGTGCAGGGGATCCCAGCCCCCCGCCCAACCCAACCCTGGCCCTGCTCAGAATCCCACGTGGCAAGAGGCAGAAGCACAACCAGAAATGTTCCAGCAAAAAAAAGAGACACGATGGTTCTTGGCAAACTTTTTTGGCTAGAACATTTCCAGCTGGGCTCCAGGCACATCTGCGGCCCACTCCTTTCCGTGGCTGGCCTCTGCTCGCCCTGCCCTGCCCTGCCCTACGTGGCTCTCCTCTGAGCCTCCCCTTCATCATCACGTGACAGAGCATCAGCCCTCCCCTTCGGTCCTTGCCCCTCCCTCTTACCCCTCCCCACCTGGAGGCCCAGGACTCACCATTTCCCTCCCGGCCCCGGGCTGCCTAGGACTGGGTGTAGGGCTCTGTCCCCATATGGCCTTAGGAGCAGGGGCATTTGAGGACAGTGCCATGACCTCTGATGGTGTGCATGGCAGTGGAAGGGGGTGACATTTGGCCAGATGGGGGTGGGGGCTTCTATCGATGGAGGAGTTATGCAAAGCAGGGAAACCATAACCCCTGTGGTGCCTTAGCAGCCCATGGGCAGGGGGCCTCTGCCCAGGGTGGGGTTATCCAGTGGGCCCCACCCCTTGGCCCAGCAGTTATGTTCTCAGTAACAAGTTGAAGAAGAGGTCAGGGTCTCCTGCCTCCATGCCACAGGTCCAGGGTGGGTGACACGAGGCCTTACCCCAGCCGATGCTCACGTAGAGCCTGAAGACACGCTGCTCGGAGAAGACCGAGAGGGCCAGCAGCGTGTACAGGTACACGCCCTCCACCAGGAGCCAGTAGTAATTGGCCGCCACACAGTACTGCATGAGCAGGAACACCAGGCGGCAACCCAGCGAGTCCTGGGGGCAGAGGAAGGGTCTCTTGGGGACAACAGCTCTAGCCCCCACCTCTTTTTCAATTTTTTTTGAGTCCCAGGCTGGAGTGCAGTGGCCCGATCACAGCTCACTGCAGCCTCGATTTCCTGGGCTCAAGCAATCCTCCTGCCTCAGCCTCCCAAGCAGCTGGGACTATAGGCACATGCCACCATGCTTGGCTAATTTTTAAAATTTTTTGTGGAGACCAGGTCTCACTATGTTGCCCAGTCTGGTCTCAAACTCCTGGGCTCAAGCAGTCCTCCCGCCTCGGCCTCCCAAAGTGCTGGCATTACAGGCATGAGCCATGGTGCCTGGCCACCCTGTTGCCTCCCTTGATGCCCCTCCCATCCTGCCCCAGCTGCTATCCTGCCATGGTTACTGTGGGACCAGAGACATGTGTCTCTCTTGTCTCATGTCTGGAGAAGACGTGTCTCACGTCTTCTGGCCAGGGCTAATGCCAAGAACTTGATCTGCTTTAGCTCACTGAATCCTCACTATCCTGAGCAGTAGAAAGTAATACTGTCTCCATTCAGGTGAGAAAACTGAGCCTCAGAGAAGTGAAGTGACTTGCTCCAATTTCTACAGCTAGTAAGTGGCAGAGCTGGCATTCAAACCCAGGTCCGTCTCCAAAGACTGAGAACTCCCTGGGGCAGTGTCTCCTCCCTTAGACGGGAGCCTCCCAGGTAGACTGCCTCTCTCCTCAGATTGGAAGGTCACCCAGGTGGACTGCCTTTTCCACCAGAATGGGGAGCTGCAAGGTGGGTGACCCCTCCCACCAGGTCAGGGGCTCCCTGAGGGCCAGGGCTGGGCAGCTCCTGCCCTTCCGTCCCAAGCCTTCTCCACTTGCTCATCCCCCGGGACGCAGCACGCACCTGGTAGGACAGGAGCCCATCCCACTGGTGCTGCTGGGCAGCCGTGCTGTACATCCACTTGAGGGCGGCATCCTTGATGAAGACGGACAGTGCTCTCAGGCTGAAGGATGCAAACAGGTTCAGGTGGATGTAGTTCCGGGTGCAGCGCAGGTGTCTGAGGGAGAAAGCACAGGGCCCTTCCCTGGCAAGACAGCCGACAGTTCTGCTCTACGTGCCCCAGCTCTCAGGCTAACGCACGCATCAGGCATGTTTCTGGCTCTGGGATCGTGCTCCTTCCTGTCTTCCTTCCTCTGTGAATGCCCTTCTTCCCCATAACCTTGAAAACCCTCTGTCCAATCCAAGTCCTGCCCGGCCATGAAGCCTTCAGTGGTGTAGTCACTGCCTCCTTCTCCCACCTATATTCTAGCCTTCTCTTTGCAACATGTTCTTTTATACAAAGTCATGCATAATCAAAGAGATTTATGCATGAGGATCAGTTTCCCCAATGGGGACTTGCTTTTTCATGACAGAGGCAGACCTGGGCTAGACACATGGTAGGAATTAAGAAAGCACTGGAGACAGTTTCTATATCTTTTATGTAAAAATGCACAGCAAACTGGAATTACGAGGGCATTTTTTAACCTTATCTATCTACCTAACTGGGAGCAAACCTCGTTCTTAACTGAGAAAATTTGGAGCCATTTCCCTTAAAATCAGAAACAAAATAAGGATGTCTGTTATCATGACTTCTGTTCAACATTATAGCTACATATCCTAACCACTATAATACAGAGAGAGAAAAAATGTATAAGAATTGGAAATAAACAAAATGGTTATTATTTGTAAATGATGGATTTTCTATGAAGAAAGAAAGAACCTACAAATTAGAGAACCTACAAATTACAAGAGAACCTACAAATTATTAGATCTAATAAGAGAGTTCAGCAAGGTTGCTGATATGTACATTTATGTACACCAGCAATAAAATTAAAAAGTATATTTAAAAAATAATTCATTTGCAATATTTTTAACTTACTACCTAGAAGTAAGTCTAACAGACGACAGGCAAGATCTCTATGAATAATATTATAAAACTTGCTTAAAACCATTAGAGAAAACTTAAATTAATGGGAGATACAGAGATACACCACATTCACGGATAGAAAGACTCACTATCTGGAAGGGATCAATCCTCCCCCAGGTTAACTGACAAATTCAATGCAGCCGTAATAAAAATTCAAACAATATTTTTTGAATATTGTTTGGATATTTTTTGAATATTGTTTAACAATATTCAATATTTTTTTGAATATTGTTAAAAATGGAACTTTAAAAACCTATGAAGAAGAGTCAAGGTCCAAGAATAGTCCAGATACTCCTAAAGAACCACAAAGTGAGAGCCTTTGCCATATGGGAACTAAGACCTCTAGTAAATCTATAGTAGTTAAGGCACCTTAGTATTGGGATGGACACAGAGAAATAGACCAACAGAAAAGAGTACAGATGACAGAAGCCAACACATGTGCACATGAAACCTCGCTGCGTGATAGAATAGGCACTGCACCCCAAGGGGGAAAGAATAGGCTATAAATAAATGGTACTGAGGCAGTTAATTATATACACATATATATATATATTAATAGTATATATGGAAAAATCAAATTAAATTCCTTATTTTCACCATACACAAAAACAAATTCCAGGTAGATCAAGGAAACATAGGGAAAAACAAAACTCTGAAACTTTTAGAAGAAAATACAGGTGGCCATCTTTATGACCCTAAGATAAAGAAAGATTTTTTTAAAGATGACCATAAAAATTTTGTTCTTTGGAAAAAAATTGATAATTTTTAATCAATCAATAAAATTAATTTTGTCAATTGGTAACATTTATTGATAAATTTTATCAATACAACATTGATAAATTGATAAATTTCATTCCATCGAAACTAAGAACTTCTGTGCATAAAAAGCACCATAGAGTGAAAAAATAAGCCACAGACTAAGAGGGTACATCCTGGGTTAGTATCCAGAATATAGAACGGATGTTTAAAATGAAAAAGAAAAATCCAAACAAGCCAATAAAAAAGTAAGCACAGGGTATGAGCAAGCAATTCACAGTATAAATCATGAAAAAATGCTTGTTCTCTCTAGGAAGCAGGAGTATGCAAATTACAATCCTAATGAGGTTTCACACACTTCAGATTAGCAACAAGTATGTCTGAACAGACTACATACTGGTGATAATGTCAAATAAAGGAAACTCTCTTTTATTACGGGTGAGAGGGCAAATTGGCACAACTGTGAAGAGCAACTGAACAGCACCAAGTAAATTTGCAAAAGCAGGTGGTTTTCAAACCTGGCGATTCCACTCCTGGGTACATGTCCCAGAGAAATGCACAAAGGGTCACAGGTAAGAATGCTCATTGTACTCATGTTTATAATTCAGAAAGAAAAACAGAAAATACCTCAAATGTCCACTAAAGGGATAACAGATAAATTAACTGTACTGTATCATACAATGGAATATGGAATAACAGTTAAAATTAATGAAATAGAACTACCTGTATCAACGTGAATGAATCTCACAAAAACATGTCGGACCAAAAAAAAAAAGATCTGAATGTGTGTCCCTCCAAAATTCATGTTAAAGTTGAATCCCAAATGCAATAGTATTAAGAGGTGAAGCCTTTGGGGGGGGAGACTAGATCATGAGTGCTCCACCCTCGGTAATGGGATTAGTGCCCTTATAAAAGAGGCCAAAGTGAGTTTGCAAGCCCTTTTTCCCTTCTGTCCTATGATGACACCATCTCCAAAGCAGGCAGCAAGCCCTTAGTAGACACCAGATCTGCTGGCGCCCTGATCTTGGACTTCTCACCCTCTAGAACTATGAGAAATAAATTTCTATTATTCATAAATTACCCAGTCTAAGAGTAATAATGGAAGGCACAGACTAAGACAGTAATTGGTACTGAGAATGGGGTGCCGGAGTAACAAACACCTAACAATGCAGAAGTGGCTTTGGAACTGGGTAACGGGCAAAGGCTGGAAGAGTTTGGAGAATCAGGCTAGAAAAGGTCCACATTGCCATGAATGGGCCCTAAAGGGAGATTCTGGTGAGAGCTCAGAAGATGAGAACTGTATAGGGAGTCTCAATCTTCTTAGAGATTAAGTGGTTGTGAACAGAATAATGGCAGAAATATGGAATAAAGGCCATTCTGACCAGGTCTCAGACAGAAATGAGAAACATGGTGTTGGAAACTGGAGGAAAGGCCATCTGTGTTATAAAGTGGTGAAGAACTTGGCTGAATTGTGTCTGTGTCCTAGTGCTTTGTGGGAGGAGAAGCTTAGGAGGAATGAAATAGGACATCTGGTGGAAGAAATCTCTAAGCAAAGTGTTGAGAGTGCAGCGTGGCTTCTCTTGACTGCTTATAGTAAAATGCAAGAAAAGAGAAACAAATCAAAGATAGAATTTATAATTAAAAGGGAAGCAGAATTTAAAGATTTGGAAAATTCTCAGCCTGGCTATGTTGTAACGAACACGAAAGAATGTTCAGGACAGAATATCAAGGCTGTGGCCAAGCGAACATTTGATAAGATTAGCATGAGTAGAAGAAGCCAGGTGTTTCTCATCCAGAAAACGGAAGAATAACCCTGAAGGCACTTCAGAGATCATAGGCTCAGAGTGCCAGGGCCTTGAGAACAGAATAGTTTTAGGGGAAGGGGCCAAAGGCATGTGAGACCAGCAGACTCATGGGCATGGTAGAGCCACCAGTGTGCAATCCAGCCTGGGAGAGCTGCCATGTGAGCTGTGCCAGCAAAGCTGTGGGAGTGGAGCTGCCCAGAGCCTTGGGTCCACCCTCCACCTCAGTGTATCAGGAAGGCAGGGCATTGAGTCAAAGATTATTCTTGAGTTTAATATTTAACATTATTTGCCCTATTGGGTTTTGGACTTACTTGGGACCAGTTATCCCTTTCTTCCTTCCTATTTCTCCATTTTGAAATGAAAAGGTCTATCCCATGCCTGCCCCACCATTTCATTTTGGAACCACATGGCTTCTCTGATCTCACAGGTTCACAGCTGGAGAGCAATCTCCCTCGGGATTAATTGTGCCTTGGGTTCCACCCATACCTGATTTAGATGCTATTTAGATGAGACTCTGGACTGAGACTTTAAAGTTAATGCTGAGATGAGAACACTTTTGGGGACTACTGGGTTGGAATGAATGTATTTTGTATGTGAGAAGGACATAAATTTGGGGGGACCTAGGGTTTAAATGTTGTGTTCCTCCAAAACTCATGTTGAAACTTAATTCCCCATGCTATAGTGCTAAGAGGTGGGGCCTTAAGAGGGCTCCACCCGTATGAATGGAGTTAGTGCCTTACAAAAGAGGACTGAAGCCAGGCATGGTGGCTCACGCCTGTAATCCTAGCACTCTGGGAGGCCAAGGCATGAGGATTGCTGAAGGTCAGGAGTTTGAGACCAGCCTGAGCAAGAGCAAGACCCCGTCTCTACTAAAAAAATAAATAAAATAAAAAGAAATTATCTGGACAACTAAAAACATTTTTAAATGAAAATATATATATATATATATATACATAAAAAGAGTACTGACGGAGTTTGTGAGCCCCTTTCACCCTTCTGCCCTTCTGCCATGCCAGGACACACTGAGAAGGTGCCATCTTGGTAGCAGAAAGCCTGCTAGACACCAAATGTGCTGGTGCCTTAATCTGGACTTCCTCGTCTCCAGAACTGTGAGATATACATTTCTGTTATTTATACCAGTGTAAGGTATTTTGCTATAGCAGCAGGAATGGACTAAGACAAATATGCACACCATGCTATTCAAAAAGACAGAAAACCTTGCTATGTATTTTTACAAATATCCATGAATGTGGTAAAAGTATATCGAAACGTGTAGGAATTACAAGGGGCACAGTAAGAGGCTACCTCTGGCGGGGGCAGGGCAGGGAGGGGTACTGGTCAGGGAGGGGACCCAGGGCAGTGTAACCATATGGGATGTGTTATTTCTCAGGCTGGGTGGTGTGCGCGTGAGTGACCATAATGGCAGTCGTATCTCTGAACCTTGAAATACTTCATGATAAAAAGAAGAATATTCACAGAGGGAATGCATTTATTGAGCACTGTGTGCATACGACCGTGCCACGTGCCTTAAAGGAGGGAGGGGAAATGCTGCCTGCCCCGCCTGCTCCTGTCCTGAGGTCTGACTGCTTCAGAACCCCTCCCCTCCTTGCATCCTGCCCCATCCTGCCGCTCCACCCCTACCAATCGCAGAGGGAGGTTCTCCCTAGTCTGGAAGGAACGTCTCATCTAGGGGAGACATAAAGAAGGACTTTTCCACTGGCACTGACAAGCTCCAAGGAGAGCAGGGTTTCTGATCCCTGAGATCTTTTCCGAAATCATCCCGGACTCCTGATTATTAAAGTTCACACCCTGGAGAGGCTTTCCCAGGATTTTCTATAATCTTTCCACCCCCTGTTAAGGATTCAGGGGGTGGTGATGTGTGTGTGAGTTTCTTTTTTGCAGTGTACATACACACACTTACACAGTGGAGATTAGACTAAGCACACGGTGTTGGAGCCTGTGTTTTGGCCCTCATCTTCTACGGTGAAGGCTCTCCAGATGGCTCCTGAGAGAAGCGCTTGCTGCACTGTCACTCTGGCTTGGTGGTCCTCTGCTCTGCCTGGGGAGTGAGGATGCTGCAGCCCCCTTCTGGGGTCCGGGTCTCCTTACCTGAAGCCGAGGAGGATGGCTGAGGCGACAACCAGTGCGCAGAAGGAGAGCGAGTAGCCCACGGTGTAGATGATGTACAAGGACAGGAGCTGCTCCTCCGGGGAGCTCTGTGTGACACAGGGGACACGAGTGTACCTGGGCATCCCATAGCCCTCTTCCCACATTCTCCTTTCCCATGGGGCAGGGCAGAGCTGGGGCTCCAGGTCAGGCCCCGCTGGGGATAGCAGAACCAAGAAACAGAATACCCCGTGGCGATGGTTCTCGGATTTCTTGGGCCCTGTTCCAAAGCCAGAGAGGTGAACACACACCACCTTTGTCCAGAAAGCATGGCATGCAAAGTCCCCAGAGGTGACCAAAGCAGGGCCCGCTAGAAGCTCAGGGTCTCTGCTGCAATGAACCTAGGACCTTGATCCCCCCTCCCCGGCTCAGAACCCACATCAACTCACTCTCTCCCCTCGCTTGGACTCCTCACACTCCGACAGGTCCCTCCAGGGCAGGCTGGAGTTGTCCTTGTGCAGCCAGAGGCCCTCGGCTGTGCAGAACCGGTACACATGGCCCTGCAGCACTGGTGGGGAGACCTGGCAGCTGAGCCTCGGCCCAGGGTCAGGCAGCCTGCCCAGTGCTAGACGCCCCTCGCGCCTCCTTTTCCTGGGGGTCATCCCTGCTCCACCAGGACTGACCCCTCTCTGTTAGTAACACCCTCTTCCCCTCTGCACACACGCATGCACACACACTCACTCTGGGCCTTCCTTCCCTGTTGGCCCAGGTTCAGGACAGGGGGTCACCAAGGTGAGGCTTGCCCAGCCCCACCATCAGCTTTTCCTCTCAGTCGTCCTAGGACACAGTTTGGTGAATCCACATCTTTGAGACCAGACGAGTGCAGCCCAGTCCACGGCCCACCTGCAGCCTCAGGTCACACTACAGATAAGACCTGGCCCGAAGCAGGAGCCTCGCCAGCCACACGGTTACTCGCTAGGATTTCTGCTTTTCAGGACTCAGTGCCCAGCCCCGCCCACACTCCCTGGTGAGGCAGACCCTGGGGACAAAGCTGGCACTGGGCTCCTGAGAGAAAGGAGGAGAGGCAGCCCCTGCCTTAGGGCCCCCTAGTCTGATGGAGGAGACACAGACCTACCCTCAAGGACCTCCCGGTCCAAAAAGAAGGCTCAGCCTCACGGCTCACACACAGCCACAGCCTTGGAGAGCCTCCCTCCAAAGGGGAAGGTCCAGCGCCTACCTTCAAGTAGCCCCTGTCATAGGCCAGGTCTCCTGGGGAAGCTGCCCTTGGGGACCTCCCAGTCCACGCATGGGGAGACACCCAGCCCCTCCCTCCAGGGGCTTCCAGTCTGATGGAGGTCGCCAGCCCTGGCTTCGGGGAATCGAGAGTCTCAGAGCAAAGGCAAAACAGACCCCAGAAAGGAGTAGCATAAATGCAAACCAGCAGAGGTCAAACAGGCCCAGCAGCAGCGAGGTGGCTGTCACCTGTGCCCATCCTCGCCCTGGCAGTCCCCCGCCAGCCCCGATGTCTGCCTAGCCCAGGAGATGGGTGGCTGTGGCCCCAGGTTTCACATGAGGCTTAGAGAGGTAGGAACGTCCTTGTGCCCAGGAGGAAATACCTCATTCATAAGCTCCCTGCAGGAGAACTTAAGTTTGACAGCAGGGCAGGGAACGGGGACAAAAGGGCACAGCAGTGGGGTGAGCGTGGGGAGCATAGGCGTCAAGATGGGGAGCTGGAGCCAAGGAACTTTGAAAGAGTTTAAAATTCTAAAAGACCAGAAGGCACAGTGCAAATGGAGGATGGAGAAGGAGAATGCACCAGGGGCCTGTGGGCCGGGGCCAGTCAGTGTCCCTTCCAGTGGAGAGAGAGCAGTAGGAACCGGGTCTCCTGGGAAGAGGCCTCATTGACACACACATGTGTGTGCGTGTGCATGTGCACGTGTGCGTGTCCATGTGCGTGAGATGGGTAGTGTGGCAGCCCCAGGGCCTACCCCTCAGGGACCCAGGACAGGGGCAGCCACCTAGTCCGGGGGCTCTATTTCCGGCCACACTCACTGTTGTGGCTGGGAGACCCGTACTGCAGCGTTGGTGGCAGTCCCCTTCCAGCACTGCCAGCACCGCAGGGCCTGTCGCTGGGCCTCCCTCCCTGACCCTAACCCCCAGCCACAGTGCAGCCTCCCTGTTCGCCCTTCTCCTCCCTCCCAGCTGCTTTTACAAACAAACAAGGTCCCTCTTCAGGAGACAGAGTTATCTGGTAATACGGTGGGACGGACCAGCGTGCAGCATTACTCCTTCTGGAAGAACCTGCATTTTAACAGAGACTTTGCCTAGAAGAGAAACAAAAACCTGAAACTCTAATGGCAGATTGTCCAGCGGTGGGAATGACGGTGCCCCAGTCCCCCTCTACTGCGTTCATGCCAGCCATAGCCACGAGGGCGGGGAGGGACGCACTGCGCTGACTTGGCAACTTGAACAGCTCCTCTCTTACCTGCGGCGTGGAGGCTGCGGTTCCCCACCAGGGGACGAGTCTTCTGACGTGAGGCCAAGCCAGTCTCGGGCTGTAGACACCCCCAAGAGCAGTGACCCCATGGGGAAGGAGACTGGGTCAGGGCCTGCTCTGGCAGCCCGTCTTGATGGGAGGAAGCGGGGAGAGAGGAGGGCAGCCAAGGGGCCGGGGAAAGGACAGGACAAGGCGATGGAGCTGCGGCGCACAAACCACCTGACCACCCGTTCTGAGGACTCAGCCTGCAGCAGTGCAAGACTAAAAGGACCCACTTCCCACGGCTGGCACAGGGCCTGGCATACAGTAGGCACTCCATAATTGCAGGTTCCCTCTCTACATGCTCCTTACACACTTTATCCACAGTCTGTGCACTCACACAATCAGTTTTTGAACACCTGCTATATGCCTGACACCTTTGAACATCGTTAACACCTTACAAGAGGAACGGCTAATCCCATTTTACAGATGAAGAAGCTTGGCCTCTGAGAAGCCAACTGACTTGCCTAAGAACATCCGCCTAGGAAGTAGCAGAGCCGGGATTCGAACCCCCAGCTCTCTGCCCCCAGAGGCCAAAAGTTAGCAGCCAACTTGCCGCTAGCCGTTAAGAAGGGCCACAGGCCATTTCTCCTCTGCCCTGGCTCTGCGCTTGGATTTCTCGACATTCAGCCCTCTCCCGGCAGGTCCCTTTGCCAGTGTGGACCCCAGGCGGCCCGCACCATACCTGGGCCCTGTGCTCAGGGCCAGCTGGAGGGTGGGGAGGTGGTGCGTGCACAGATGTGTGCGTTGCTGGCACGGAGCCAAGGGATCACTGTGTCCCTGGGAAGCGCAGCGAGCCTGTGCGAGTGCATCTATCAATTACCCTTCATTAGCATCAGATATTAAAAGCCAGGGCTGGTTCCTGGCTGGGCCCCTGGTCCCCAGACACCCATGTTGGCTGGAGGTGGGTGGGCCAGGGCATAGCCCTACTTATCAGCCCCGCTTTATCTGTCCTGGGGGGGGCTGGCAAATCACAGCCGGGGCCTTGGCTCCAGCTTGTCAACACGGGTAGCAGCAGGCAGCCACATGCCAGGAGGCCCAGGGATATTTCATTACGTCAGACCCTGGTGCTGGAAATAAAACCCCCAATTAAACACTTCCCCTCCCGGAAACTGCCACAGCGTCTGTAATCAAGCTAACAGCCGCCCTTCCACGTGGCCGCTGGCACTCAGGGCTTCGAGGAGCTGCTCGTGAATCCATTAGCTCCCGCGCCCTGGCAACGGGGCCGGCCAGCAAGGACTGCCGGGGCCCCATTTTGCAGACGCGGAAGCTGAGACTCGGAGAGGCCACTCACACGCCCTCCCCAAGGTGGAGGGATGGGGGTCACAGGCCAGGCTCGGAATGCAGGCACCGCTCTGGGGTTACGGAGAGCATCCAGACTTAGAAGGAACTCGGTTTCTGAACCACGTAGGCTCAAGTTCAAAGCCTGATTCTGCTGCTCAACCAGCTGTGGGACCCTGGGCAGGTCACTTCACCTTCCTGGGCCTCACTTTCCTCATCTGTAAAATGAGAACCGTAATGACTTCCTAGGGGATAAGGCCTGTGAAGTGCCTGGCACATAGTGGGTCTTTAAACAATGGCTACAGCGGGGACCCTGCTGCCTCTCCCAGATTTCTCAAAGGAGCCCTCCTTTCCTGGGGCTGGGAATGGAGGTTGTGACTCCACTTCAGCCGGAATTCCTCTGGGCCAAGCTCAGGCCTCAGTCTCCCCTTGGCAGCCCCGGCCTGCCGTAAAAGCCCCTGGGCCTCAACGTTACTCAGGGGAGGCACCTGGCAGAGTTTCCAGGAATTCTGAGTGACCGGCCATTTCAAAAGCATTTTATGACTCTCGTGGAAACAGAGCTAGGCTAACAAACAGGGATCCGGAGGCTGCAGCGACGGGCGATGTATAGTGAGCAGATCAGCGGCTGTGGGTAAACGAGGCACCACTGCCTGGGCCGCTGAGCCACCCTCTGCTGCCCCACGGAGGGGTCACCCCTTCTCCCCAACATACACACACCCCTAGGGTCTTGGTGGCACCCCTAGCTCCTGCCACAGACCCGGCTCAGGGCTCTGGTAATAATTTCGTATCTAATTCTTTCTCAAATCACCCACCCTCTGCTCTGCTCTGCACCCTAGAAGGCCGAGCCCTGGGACGGCGTCCCTCAGGCTCCCTGGCCTCGGCTGGGTTTGGCCATCGGGAGGCACTGGCGGGAGGTAGGAAGGCAGAAGGAGAGAGAGGCTGGGGCACTTCCCCTGCTCCCCCTCCCCCGCCTGGATTCTGAGGTTCTGCCAGTGGCTTTGCCCGTCTGTGGCCACAGCCCTCCTGGGTGGCCACTCCATCGTGACCTCAGCTCTCTTGGTGACTCCCAGCCCCATTCTTGCCCCTGGCTTCTCAGGCCTAGGGGTGCCTAAGAGTTGTAGTTCTTGGTGCTTTCCACAGTTGTAGTTCTTGGTGCTTTACACACTTTATTGGTCCCTTGACCCTGCCCAGCCTCTGTTAGGGACAACCCCACCCCTGACATTAAATTCTCTCCAGATTCCCAGCTGAGCACATTTTCTGCCAGGCCCCTGCCTGAAACAACCCCCTTCCTTCTCCACGACCCCAAGGCACACTGTGACACGCACAGGCTACTCCCTTGAGCAGCCCAAGAAAGCACCAGAACTGCCCCCTTCCTGCTTCCAGTTGGGTGGGGGTCAGGGGAACCCGCAGCCTGTGCCCAGGAGAGCGAGGAGAGCGCCGGGCCAGGCCAGGGCCAGCAGTCATGCTGCCGGAGCCTGAGTGGTGTCTCTGTGGGTCCCTAACTCAGGGAGAGGGAGGGGGAGGCAGAGTGGGTGATTCCAAGTGTCAAAAAAGAGAACAAATTAGCCTGGCGCGGGGTGCTGGGGCAGGGGGAGGGCTGGCAGGGGGCCTGTGCACGGCCGTTATCTTCATGGAGAGAGCAATAAAACCGTGTTCGCTCATAAACGGGCACCACCAGGACCTATTTCCTGCTCAAATAAAATTAAAGGTGATGGATGGAGCCACGGCAGCAGGCAGAGCTGGGGGCGGCTCACTGCTGAAGGATGGGCCCTGTCCTGCGCCTGGCTCCCTGGGGTCTAGAGGCCCAGCGGAGGCTGGCCGAGCAGCAGAGCAGCCGGTCCCAAATCTTTGGAAGGCAGGGAGAGCGAGTGTGTGGCAGGAGGTCAGGAAGGTACGCAGGCAGGTGGGAAAAATCAAGAGCCTACCGTTTTTCCAAGAGTCTGCCATCCTCCCACACCTGTGTCACTTGGCTCTATCCCACCTCCCAGGTGAGTAAACCAAGGCACAGAGAGGTCTAGAAACTTGCTTCTGCTCACACAGCCAGCCAGCCACCTACAAGCAGAACCCCTAGATCGCAGGGCTTGTAGGGAGAGGGCAGGCAGCTCGTTGCCCTCTGTAGAGGTGTGCCCAGCCAGCAGAGGTCACCCATGCCACTCTCCCACCCCCAGGCCAGAGCCACACACATAGGCACAGCCCCCTGCCCCCAGGAAGCCTTTAGTGTAGCAATTCAACTGACTCGAAACCAGACTCCTGGGCCTGCCCCTCATGAGCTGCGTGAGCTTGGAAAAGCCACTTAGCATCTCTGTGCCTCAATTTCCTCGTCCGAAAAGGGGAGGGTAATCAGAACAGATGGCAGCTGTAAGGATTAAATGAGCGCACGTATGTAAAGTGCTCACAACAGGCAGTGGGAGAGGACGCTGCATGTGTAAGGGCCCCTGATCTACCCGGGTGCCTGCCCCTTGCCAGAGGGGGGCACCCTGGGGCTCGGGAGTGTGCGGTGAGGGTGCGGGAGACAGTCTTTTTAGGAGAGCTGCCTGGGCCACATCTGACCTCAGTCCTGCCTGCAGAGGTGAAACTCACACCAGGCCCCACCAGGCCACCTCCTCCGAGCAGACCCCCGGCCTCCCCTCAGCGTAACCTCTTTTTTTTTTCTTTTTTGAGACAGAGTCTCGCTTTGTTGCCCAGGCTAGAGTGCTGTGGCGTCAGCCTAGCTCACAGCAACCTCAAACTCCTGGGCTCGAGCAATCCTCCTGCCTCAGCCTCCCAGGTAGCTGGGACTACAGGCATGCGCCACCATGCCTAGTTAATTTTTTCTATATATATTAGTTGACTAGTTAATTTCTTTCTATTTATAGTAGAGACGGGGGCCTTGCTCTTCCTCAGGCTGGTTTCGAACTCCTGACCTGGAGCAATCCGCCCGCCTCGGCCTCCCAGAGTGCTAGGACTACAGGCATGAGCCACCGCGCCCGGCCCAGCGTAACCTCTTGCTCACACTTGCTTCAGGGCCACCTTCCCTTTGGGCTCAGGCCCTGTCAGCGCACAATGGTTAAGAGCACCAACGGGATTCAAGTCAAATCCGCCACTTGCCACGTCATTTGAAACAAGTGACTGAAACCTGCTGGGCGTCAGTTTCCTCTTCTGGACAACCCTATATAGCCAGAGGCTAGTTGTAGAGATTCAGTGAACGCCCTGCTTTTAGGGCAGGACCTGGCACACAGGAGGTACTCAATAAACATCAGCTATTATTATTCTAAGAAATGTCTTCTCTCCCCTTATGGAGACCCAGGCTCTTTGCTGTGAGGGCTTGTCTCCCGTCAGCCCCCGAGGTGCCTGGCTTGGCCTGGGCTCAGCACCTGGGGCTGCTGGGATAGATGTGGGGGCACATTAACTACCCTCCAGTCAGGGGTCCCCTGCAGTCTCTGCAGGTGTCTGTGCCCCAGTGACCCTCCACCTACCCAGTCATACCTTTCTCCAACAGGCAGGAGTAAGCTGGGGGCCCTGAGGTTGGGGGGCTGGCCAGCCCACCCACACCCTGGTCCCTGCTCCCAGTGAGCTCCTAAAGGGTCAGGAGATGCCCTGCCAGGGAAAGGCCGGCTGCATACACGCATCATACATACGTACACGCACACACATACATCAGAGCAATGACGCCCTCGGTACCAGCCTCCACGCCAGGATCTGTTCCCACCTGGCTTCTGTCCTGACTGCTGGAGCAGAGGGGCTCACATATCTCTCCTAAGTCAGACACACACCCCCTCCTCCCCCCACACCCGCCAGCACAGGCCTCAGGTCCAGGCCCAGGTTGCACCTCAGGCCATCCTGATACCTGTCATTGCCCATCACTATCCACCCCCTCCCCGCCCCCCAAGGGAAGGCAGGCAGACCACTCACTACCAGGCAAGGCCTAAAGACAGCCCAAGGTGGGGAGGGCTGTGTCTCAGAGGAAAGAAAACAGTGCCCCACCCTGGCCTAGCCTCCTGGGTTCAAGGGAAGGTGGGGTTCTCACCGCTGCTGGCCCAAGGCAGGTACCAGGGGCAGCTGACGTTCACAAAGGAGCCTGGTGGCCCGTCTGGCCAGCAAGCGTAGTCATCGAAGGTCCGGTTGCAGAACAGGCCTGGGGGCAGGGGAACAGCCTCTGAAGCCTTGCCTGTGCCTGGCTGCCTTCTCCTCCCCTCCCCTCCCCACACCAAGGCCAGGCCGCACTCCACTACCCCCTACTGAGCACTGGCTGTGTGCCAGGCGCTTTCCCCACCCCGCAGGAGCCCAGCAAGGGCTCTTGCCACTGAGCAGTGGCAGGACCTTGAGTAAGTTACTTAATGTCTGTTTTCTCATCTGTAAAATGGGGTATTCCCTGCCCTGAAGGGCTGTGGTCCCCAACTCCTGCTCCGTGGCCTTGTAGGGACCGAGTCACGGAGCTCTGCTGCCCCTGATCCTCACTCCCATAGCCCCCCACCCCGTTTGTCCTCCAGGAAACTTGGGAAGAAGGGAGCACACAGCAGGAGGTGACCAGCTCCCCATTGTTCCCACCAGCACCGGAGCTCAGCCTTCCCCCTTCCCACCCCCACCCCGTCTGTGGAAGAATTATCATGAAACCAGGGCCAAAAACATTGGGGACTTCTGCCGTACGTAGGGCTTTGTGGAGATAAAGACTGCCTATTACATAGATGACTACACATAGTAAGTGCTCAATAAACAATCCCTATGGGCCTATTTTTAAATGATGCTCACAGATCAGAGGGCAGTGGTCACTCACAAGGCCGAGATAACCTTCCTAAGGTCACCGTGTTATAGCTACAGAGTCAGGATTCAAACCCAGGTCCGCCTCGCTCCAACCTTGTGCTCTTTAAACCACCCTGAAGTGCCCTGGAACATTTATTCCTATAAATATGTTTGCTGGGCCTTCAGTGCACGCGCAGGCTGGGGCTCTGGGGCTCTGGGGCTCTGAGCGCACAAACTGGAAAGGCCGGGGCTGCCCTGAGCGGCGGGAGCTGGAGGCTGGCGGGGCGACACAGCCAGGCCAGCACTGCAGCAGCCCCAAAGCCGACTGCAGGACAAAGGGGTAAGAGCCAGAGGTGACAGAGCCCTGTGGGAAGGTCTTCTGGGGGCGCGGTCGCTCCAGCTGGGCTTTGAGGATCCTGAGAATTTGGGCGAGGCGGAAAGGGGGCAGGAAGGCGTTTGCAGGGGGCAGCTGGGACAATGGGATGGAGGCGGAAGCCAGGTGTGGTGTCCTAGAGACGGAAATGCTGCCAACCGTGGACGTGGGGCCATCAAAGCCCTCCGGGGGTTGGTGGGGTGGCGAGCACTGAGGGTGGGGCCCCACCGGGACTCACCTGTGGCCGGAGGTGGTGCCTCGCTCAGGAAGCGCTGGCACTGGCGTCGGTATTCCCGCCATTTCTGCACCGTCTCTGAGAGGGACACAGTGGCACCCTGGGGGGGGGCACAGATGGGGGACCTGTGGGTCCGGCAGCCCCTCTCCTGCCCCCTCACCCCGACACACTTGGTTTCTTGGTGTCTAGGGCACCTTGGAGTCCCAAACTCTGCCAGGCATTGGCCATCTCTGAAAGTGCGCGAGAACAAGGTGCTGCCACCTAGGGGCTCCGGGTGGACACTGTCCCATCTTTGCTCCTCCAGGGACCAGGGCACAGGTCCATGTGTAATGAGCACCCAGAAAGTGTCACTGAACTGATCCTTCTGCTGGTGCGCGGTGAGGAGGGAGAAGAGGGTCTGGGTCCCATTCCTGGTCTCCTGTGACCTCACCTAGGAGACGAGGGGGACTTCCCGAGGGCCCAGGGCCCCTCCTCCCGGGGCTGCCTCCTCCTGGTGCCTGGTCAGCCTGCCCATTACACTTTCGACAATTCTAGAAGGGGACACACAGGCCACAGTGGGAGAGGGACTCAGTTAAGGCACACGGCACCCCAGGAAGCAGAGCTAGGGCCGGACCGGAACAGTGACTATGACGGACTATTGGGGGATGGGGACGGAGGTGGCCTTCAGAGCCGGAATGTCCACCATTAGCGTTCCTTCTGGTTCCTTCTGCAGAACGCTCTCATCTGCCTAGGGGGGCAACACGACCCCGCAGCGCTCCCCTCTAACACAACCCCGCAGCGCTCCCCTCTAACACAACTACCCAGACCAAACATTCAGCCCGGCTCCCAACCAGAAGGAGGAGTCCTGAGGACGTGGGGTAAGGGGGTCGGAAAGCTTCCAGAACACTGAAGTCACACCTGCAGTGGGAGGGGCTCCCCTCCCTGTGAGTAGCAAGATGTGAACCTCAACTTTCAGGTAAGGTAACCGGAATGTTCTTTGAGCACAAGACCCCAGATAGACCCACCCCACTGAGAACTCTTCCTTCCGAACACTTTTGGGTACTTCCTTCAGAGACATCATGGGACTGTGGTTCTTTTCTATTTTGTTTCCTGAACAGCCTTAAATATTATAAATACTCCTGATTTAGAGGCTGCAGAGGCTGCAAGAACCAGAGAGCCCCAGGTATAAAATTTAGGACGTATACATAATTTAAAACAAAATTTCACTTTTTGAAATCACAAAAATGTACACATACACTGGAATTGAGACAGCTTCTAATTTTAGAAGCTTGCACCCTTGACTTGCCGGGCGCCAAGCCTCGCCGGACCTGGTTGGGCAATCATGGGCAATCCTGCCCTGGTCCACGCTGCTTTCTTTATAAGATGCGTCCCCATCAAGACTCGGGGCGCCACGTGCTTATGTCTCGCTACACAGGACTCCCCAGAGAGGGGGCCAAGCTGGCTCTGAACCCAGCGACATCCCTGGAGGGAGTACGCTGGGGCTGTCGGTAACGCTACCCTAAAGGACAGAGTTCTTCCAAGGGCAAAGGTCAAATGTATTTGGGGGAAAAAGAAATCAAACACAACAACAGCAAAAGCAGTGATATGATTTTAGCCACAACTGAGGGGGTGGCACAATTTTCACCAGAGCAGGTCCTGGTGGATCAACCCCACCTCCCACCCCCTTGTCCCTCTCCCTTCTGTGTCTTCCTCCAGGTAAAGGTCTCTTCCTCCCCAGCCCAGAACGCAGAAAGTCAGGGAGAAATCCCCCTCGATTTCTGTTTCTAGAACGAAAGCGGGCAACGAGCAAGGTCACCGCTGGGAACTGGGGCAGAAGGTGTGTCTGGGGCAGGCAGTGAGGACAAGGAAGCCTGTGGAAGCCAGCAGTCCCCCAGTGGGGGCAGGGGGAGGGAAGTCCAACCTGGCCACACACACTTGTTCCAGGGAGCCTCAAACGGGCAGCACTGTCATCTACTCTGAACAGAGCTGTGGACATAAACTATTTTTAGACTGGGCTCCCCAAGGACAGGGCCGTGTCTCCCCTCAGACTGGGGCTCCCTGAGGACGGGGCCGTGTCTCCCCTCAGACTGGGGCTCCCCCAGGACAGGGCCGTGTCTCCCCTCAGACTGGGGCTCCCCCAGGGCAGGGCGTGTCTCCCCTCAGACTGGGGCTCCCCCAGGACAGGGCCATGTCTCCCCTCAGACTGGGGCTCCCCCAGGACAGGGCCGTGTCTCCCCTCAGACTGGGGCTCCCTGAAGACAGGGTTGTATCTCCCCTCAGAATGGGGCTCCCCGAGGACAGGGCCGTGTCTCCCCTCAGACTGAGGCTCCCTGAGGACAGGGCTGTATCTCCCCTCAGAATGAGGCTCCCCGAGGACAGGGCCGTGTCTCCCCTCAGACTGAGGCTCCCTGAGGACAGGGCTGTGTCTCCCCTCAGACTGGGGCTCCCCCA
>VSMD01133199.1:0-35208 GCA_008750895.1 Mirza zaza
GCTTGAGCCCAGGAGTTTGGGGTTGCTGTGAGCTAGGCTGACGCCATGGCACTCACTCTAGCCTGGGCAACAAAGTGAGACTCTGTCTCAAAAAAAAAAAAAAAAAAATTACCAAGCATGCAAAGAAGAAGAAAAGTATGACCTATTATCAGAAGAGTCAATATTGACAAAAAAATGACACACATGATAGAATTGGTAGACAAAAACATTAAAACAGTTATTAAAATTATATTAAATGTTCAAGAAAGGAAGGAGAAGAATACTTCATGAAACAGATATATTTAAAAAGACCCAAATCAAACTCATACAGGTAAAAAATATATTCTAATGGATGGAATTAACAGATTAAACACTGCAGAAGAAAATATTAGTGAGTTGGGAAAAGACAGCAATAGAAATGATCCAAAATGAAAAACAGAAAAAAATTGAAAACTAATAAAAAGATCAGTGAGCTGTGGCCTAATCATAATTAACTGGAATCTCTTAGGGAATAAGGGCCAAAATTTTTCCAAATTTGATAAAAACTATAAACCAACCCATCCGCAAAACCTAACTAACTTTAAGCTTAAGAAACATGGAGAAAACTATATAATAGCCCCATTTATCTACCATTTCACTTTCTATAATTTCAGTTACCTGAAAATTTTTGATGGTCAATCACGATCCAAAAATGTTAAATAAAAAATTCAAGAAATAAACAATCCATAAGTTTTAAATTGTGCACCTTTCTGATGGCATGATAACATCTAGTGACATCCTGGTCTCTCCTAACCAGGATGTAATTCATCCCGTTGTACAGCATATCCACACTGTATATGCTACTCTCCCATTAGCCACTTAGTAGCCCTCTTGGTTATCAGATCAAATGCCACGGTGTCACTGCCGCTTGTGTTCAAGTAAACCTGACTTTACTCAATAATGGTCACAAAGTGCAACTGTAATGATGCTGGCAATTTGGATGTGCCAAGGAGAAGCTGTAAAGTGCTTCCTTTAAGTGAAAAAAGAACGTTCTCGACTTAATGAGAAAAAAATATCCTATGCTGAGGTTGCTAAGATCTATGGTAAGAATAAATTTTCTCAGAAAACCTCGAAGAAGGAAAAAAAAAAAATCATGCTAGTTTTGCTGTCACACTTCAAATTGAAAAATTACGTCCACAGTGAATGCTAAGTGCTTAGTTAAGATAGAAAAGGCGTTAAATTTCTGGGTGGAAGATATGAACAGAAAACGTTTTCTGATTGATAGAAATGTGTTGTGCCAGAAAGCATTGCGTCTTTAAGAAGACTTCAGCAATGAACCCCCTGCAACAAGTGACATCAAGCCATTTATTGAAAGTAAAGACTGGTTACACAGATTCGGGAATACAGAAGGTCAGTAGTAGCCTAATGCCAAGTCATAATGCCTACATCTTAACTTCCTTCATCTCATTATGCATACATTGTATCAGCTCACATCATCACAAGAAGAATGAGTACCGTACAATAAGCTATTAGAAAGAAAGAGACCACATTCACATAACTTTTATTACAGTATATTGTTATGATTGTTCTATTTTATTATTATGTCTTACTGTTGTCAACGGGAAAAAAAAGCCAAACTCTGTAAAATAATTTTAAAGAGATTTACTCTGAGCCAAATTTGAGGACCATGACCCGGAGCCACTGCCAAGAGGCCTTGGGCAAGTGGACTCGCTGTGGCTGGGTTACAGTTTGGTTTTTATACATTTCAGGGAGAAAGGGGTTACAGGTAAAGTCATAAATCAATAAGTGGGAGGCCTACATTGGTTTGGCCCAAAAACGTGGGACATCTCGAAGCTTGGGGGGGAGGGGCTTACAGGTTATAGGTGGGTTTAAAGATTCTTTGGCTTGTAATTGATTAAAGACATGAAGCTTTGTCTAAAGGCTTGGAATGTTTTAACATAAGGAGCTGTTTGCCAGAGACAAGCAACTGGACATAGATTTGTGTAAATCGAGGACCTGCAGGTTTGTTTTGCATACCCTTAGGCCTGTTAATGGGTTACAAAGGATGTCCCCAAGAAGGGAGGGGGGCATGATGAGGTCTGTCTGACCTCCCTCCTCCTGGCAGACAATTTAATTTTAAGATATTCGTTTGGCCACGAGGGGGTCCATTCAGTCAGCCTGTGGGGGTCGAGCCTTAAAATTATACTTTAGTTCACGCTGTGTATAATTTAAAAACTAAACTTTATCATAGGCATGTATGTATAGGAAAAAAAATAGTATCCACTGGGGTTCTTGGGACATAGCCCTATGAATAAAGAGGGGTTAGTATATTGGTCTGCTTTATGGTGTTCCCATTAGTGTCTTAGGATGACAGTGACATGGTTTCGGGTCTTTTGCAGTTTTGGGGAGCTGCACATTATTTCAGAACACATCTTAAATAATGTGTTCCTAAACTTTTCTGTGACTGAGCAACGTCCGCGCGTCCTCTCTAACAGGAGCCAGACGGGGTCAGAGCTTTGGAACTTCGGGTAACCCCTTCCCGGCGCCCCTTGCGCGACCTCTTGGACCGTGCGCCTGCGCCCCAGAGTCTGGAACTACATTACCCGGAAGCCTCCGCGCAGAGCACTGCGGCGCTGGGCCAATGAGGGCCGAGGAGAGCGGCACTTCCGTACCTTGCGGAGCACGTCCAGGCGGGATTTCCGGCGGTTTCGGGCGGTTGTCGTTCTGATCTTTCTTGGGTCGGCCCACCTGATCAGGTTCTGAGCTCTTGGTCAGGCCTAAGGTAACGTTGAGCAGGAAGGGGTGATGGGAAACGTTGCCCACAATGCACAGAGGCGGGTCTGTGGTTCGGGGTGCGGGGCTGGGGCGCCCCCAGGGTTGACTGTGCGCAGGGGACGGGCTGGGTTTGGGTTTGGGTTTGGCTCGCGCTCCCGGCCCCACTGCGCCACAGGCTCTCCTGTTGGCGGCCGCTCTGATGGCCGAGCGTAGGTTGGTCCTGCGTCCCCCAGGTCTTCACCTGTCCGCACCTCCAAATCCTGAATGAACCCCCTAATGAAGGAAGGGCGCCTTCCCAGGTCACCTCAGCCATGCCCCTCTGTTCAGGACATTGGTGCGTTCCTGGGCGGGGTCCCCATTTCTGACCCCCAGCGATGAGGAGTGGCAGAGTGTTCTTTTATACAGAGACCAGCATGTGCAGAGGCTTGGAGGTGCGATCGAGGAGCAGTTGGGAAACCTGGAGTCTGTCTCCTATCTATGGAAGGCATTGTGAGCGGATGAGCTATGTGTGGAATGGCAGAGTTAATAGGAAAAAAAAAAAAAAAAAAAGCCAAACTCTGTAAAATAATTTTAAAGAGATTTACTCTGAGCCAAATTTGAGGACCATGACCCCAGAACCACGCCCAAGAAGCCTTGAGCAAGTGGACTCGCTGTGGCTGGGTTACAGTTTGGTTTGATACATTTCAGGGAGACAGGGGTTACAGGTAAAGTCAGAAATCAATATGTGGGAGGCATACATTGATACATTGGTTTGGCCTGAAAAGGTGGGACATCTTGAGGAAGGGGGCTTACAGGTTATAGGTGGATTTAAAGATTCTTTGACTTGTGATTGGTTAAAGACATGAGGCTTTGTCTAAAGGCTTGGGATGTTTTAGCATAAGGAGCTGTTCATCAGAGACAAGCCACTGGGTATGTATTTGTTGTAATAAATTGAGGACCTACAGGTTTGTCTTGCATACTGTTAGGCCTGTTAATGGGTTACAACGGATGTCCCCAAGAAGGGAGGGGAGCATGATGAGGCCTGTCTGATCTCCCTCCTCCTAGCAGGCAATTTAGTTTTAGGATATTCCTTTGGCCAGAAGGGGGTCCCTTCAGTCAGCCAGTGTGGAGGTGATCAGTAAGATTTTATTTTAGTTCACAGCAGCCATTGAGTCGCTGTGATGTCATTCTGAGGGTGCCGATAGCCATGGAGGGTTGTGGACAGAGAGACTAAGATTTTTAAAAATTCCCAAAGACTGCTCAGAGAACAGACTGGGGGATAGGAGGGAAGGAGGGTTTGTGAGAGTGGAGATGGGGAGACCTTGAGGAAGCTACTGTAGCAGACTCCAGGAAAGCTACTGCTGGACCAGAGTGGTGGCAATAGAATGGGGAGAAGTGATCCAATTACAGGTGGTTTTTTAAAGATAGAAAACTATCATCCACCTGGCCTGCACAGTTGCCGCCCACCTCCCCAGTTTTAACTTGTGAATTTATGAAACAACCACTTATTTCAACAGGTAAATTCACACCTAAGGGATGCGGTGCACCCTGTCTGGCGGATGGACACGCTTGTAATTCTGACTTGGGCAGTGAGAGGGCAATTTATGTAACCCCCGTAATACTCTGAAATTTAAAAAAAAAATCAGTATTTCTCTAAATGTGTATGTATAGGTAGGCAATTAAACATTGAATTGTGTGATTTTAACGAGTTGACTTTATGTAAGCACTTAATATTTAGTTCACACCTTAATATACCACAAGGCAGTATATTAAGATACTAAAAAGTCATAAATATTATATTCTTATAAATACTTACAAGGTAAGTATACCACACATCTAAAATTTCAAAAACCCATCATATCGTTTGTACTGAAAATATTGACAACAGCCTTAATTCTGTGGCAGTAATAGTCCACACTTGCCCCTTGATATGTACTAATGCATTTGATACCAACAGCAGCCCTGTGAGCTTGGAACCATTCTGATGCCCATTTTACAGATGACATTGAGGCACAAGGAGGTGGAATCCTTGTTCAAGGTCACATAGCTGGTAAGAGGTAGCACTAAGGACTGAAGCCCAGAAGTTAAAAAGTCAGCCGGAGGTCACCTCCAGCCCTTGGGACCCCACTAGGGGTCCCCTTCACTCACAATCTCACTCTTCCCACAGGTTTCCATGGCTTCAGAAGCACTTATGAGCCATGCACAGGTGAGTAGAGGGTGTCTCAGGTCCTCATCCTTCCCGTGTCCCACTCACCTGGTCCCCAGGTTGTGGCAGGACCCTGTGCCTGCCACTCTACTAGCCTTTGGGTCCAGGTCTCTGGGGTCTCACTAGACTCAGGGTCATGAATCCAGGCCGGGGTTATATGGAGTGGGCCCACTTTCTGGCCACCAGTGGGATGTCCTGTAGAAGGTATTACAGGCCCAGGGATCAGCATGTGCAAATACTTAGAGCTAAGCGTGAGTCGTCAGGCAGCTGTTACAGGTCTCTGTTTCATCTTATGGGACCAGAGAGCAGGGATGCAGGAGTCAGGCCTGCAGTGGCAGGTGGAGGCACTGTGCCTTTATTCTGAAGGTGTTAGGAGCTATGGAAGGTTTGGAGTAGAGTAGGGGGCAGTCATCTGAATCAGGTCTTAACAGACTTCCTCTGGCTGCAGAGTGGAGAACAGACATTAGGAGGGAGGGAAGAGGCTCCTGCAATAGTCTATACGTATATCAGTGAGGGCTGGTCCAGAGTGGTGGCTATGGATATGGGAGAAAAATGCAGTTTCTGGATTTGTGTTTTGAAAGTAGGTCCAATTAGACTTACGGATATGGAAGTTAAGAGGGAAGGAGAGGAATCAATGATAACTCCAGAATTGTTGGCCTTTGTAGCTGGAAGGAGATGCCAACTGAAATGGGGAAGTCGGTTGTAGGAGTAATTTTCAGAGGGAATATCAGGAGTTAGGATTTGTTATTTGATGTTGAGTCTGAGATGTTCTAATAAAGACCGCTGAGTAGAGGCCTTGAGTGGATAGCTGGACACACAGGTCTGGAGTTCAGGGGAGGGGCTCAAGTCAGAGGTACCACAAATTGGTGGACTGGGGTTGTCTTTGTCCATTTTGTGTTGCTGTAACGGAATACCTGAAACTGGGAAATTTATAAAGAAAAGAGGTTTATTTAGCTCATATTTCTACCGGCTGGGAAGTTCAAGGGCACGGCACTGGCTGCTGGCAAGGGCTTTCTTGCTGCATCATAACATGGAAGGTCACAGGGGAGATGGGCATGTGCGAAGGGGCCAACACAAAGGGGCTTCTTACCTTATAACAACCTGCTCTTGCGGAAACGAATCCATTCCTGCCAGACTGAGAATAAGAGTTATCGGGAGCAAGGAAAAGGAGGATCAGATTGGAGGACTGGGCTTCTCTCTCTTGGGCACCTGAATGGGGTTGATGTGTGTCACAAAGACAGAGAGTGGTGGCTGTGGTGGGGAGGTGGCTTCTAAGGAGGAACGGCCATGAGATGGATGTGGAAGCTTAGCAGCAATGGAGTTGAGGTGACAGTGAGCCAGAGCCTGCATTTATTCTCCCCTCTGGAGGCTCACCAGGCTTTTGTGGTGACTCCTGATGGGGCCTGGAGAGCTGCATCAGGCTGGTGGATAAGCTCAGGGACAAATAGGAAAGTCAGTGAAGGCCAGGGGACCAGTGGGGCTGGCATCGAATGAGGCTTTGATGGGAAGAGGATGGCTGAGATGGGTAACAGAACAGCGTGTCTAACCCAGCAGTAGAAAAGGGCTAAGGTATCTGACACCTGCACATGGTTCTGAGTGGCTAAAATAGAAGCAAGGAGCAGGGCAAAGTGGAGAGCTCTTTAAAACAGGACTGGGAGCTGCGTGCGGTGGCTCATGCCTGTGATCCTAGCACTCTGGGAGGCTGAGGCAGGAGGATAGCTTGGGGTCAGGAGTTCAAGACTAGCTTGATCAAGAGCGAGACCCCATCTCTACAAGAAAATAGAAAAATTACCAGACATGGTGGCACACGCCCTTAGTCCCAGCTACTCAGGAGGCTGAGGCAGGAGAATCACTTAAGCCCAGAAGTTGGAGGTTGCAGTGAGCTATGATGACACCACTGCATTCTAGCCTGAGCCACAGAGCAAGACTTTATCTCAGAAAACAAAAACAAACCCAACAACAAAAAACAGAACTGGGGCTCCCTGGCTTTGTGGGCTGTCAGAGGTCTAAGGCAGGATGGAGTCATGGTTGCATTTCCCAAGCACTGTCTAGATGCCGCATGCAGAGTGGAATGTGGAGATGTCAGATATCTGTGGTGTGGGCCAGGCATTTGTGGTGACAGTAGGAGGTCAGAAACGTGAGGGAGGGATGGCCCACAGGGTGATGTGCTCAAGGGAGAGAGTGTGAAGTGGTCCCAGGGACTTGGTCCTAGGAGCTTAAGGGAGAAAGCCAAGCCCCTGTTGGCTTGTGTTGGGAGGCACTGGTCTGGGAGGCATGACCAAGGGACTTGCTGGCAGGAGAAGGGATAGGGCCCTTTGTGCCAGGCCCAGAGCTTAGATGGCATTTATTTGCATGCATACCATAGTTGATGTGGGCCAATGTGGTGATCAGTAGGACCACGAGGAGGGAGAGGGAGGCACCTGCATTTGGCCTGATATCTCCCGTGAGGTGACCTGGGGAGGAGGGGGAGAAGAGGGGGCATATTTTGGGAGACAAGGGATAGACTGAGGGTCCTGGGGAGAGAGGCTGCTCAGGGACACTGCTTTACTTATCATGGTAGGTCAGTGTGACCTTTGAGGATGTGGCTGTGGACTTTTCATGGGAGGAGTGGAAGCTTCTTGATGAGACTCAGAGACTCCTGTACCGAGATGTGATGCTGGAGAACTTTGCCCTTGTGGCCTCCCTGGGTAAGTCCCTCACACTCACCCAGCATCCTGGCTGGGTTCTTTCCTCACCATAGCCTGGCTGTGGACATTGCTCTGTTCCTAGGTTTTCTTATGAAGGTACTAGGGCTGGGCTGAGGACATTGTCTCCCCAGGCAGCCCTACCACCTGGTACCCTGGAGCCTTGCAGGGGAGAATAAGGGGACCAGGCATCTTGCAGTGTACCCAGTGAATCCTACCAGGCTTGGCCTAACCTGGCAGAGTGACTGTTCAGGATCAGTGTTGCTCTCTGCCCCTAATCCTGCCCCTTTCCCTGCAGCTGGCATTTCCTGGTGCCTCACAGTGCCAGGAATTGCAGGCGCCACATGGTTACTATTTGCAGGGACCACTGGGCTGTTCTATACGACATTCCCTGAGGCTCTTTTTGTTATACTAGTTTTCTTTCTTGAGGTCTGTCATGGGGTGGGTTACTCTGTGCACCTGCTGTCCACTTACCTGTTTTGCCCTTTCCCTTAGGACTCGTGTCCTCCCGAATTCAGGTAGACATGACTCCAGCTATGGCAAGAGGACACCAGAGGGATACTGGCTCTGGTAGGTGGGAAATGAGGAATGGCTCCAAGTAAGGGCCGAATTCTCATGATGCCAAGGACCTTTCCAGTGCTCATGATTGTTTTTGTACCAAGGACAGGGGCCTTAATCATTTCTGTATTTCAGCCTCATTTTTGACATTTTGCTCACTTGTCATTCCTACTCTGACTTCTAGCCGGGCTGGCCCCCACCTCTCTGGCATTCAAGTCTCACCCATTCCTCTCCACAGCTCTCTCTGCAGTGTTCTCTGTTCCTGAGCTACACTTAATGTGTTGTGAGATGTGCACATAGCCTAAGTAGTCCTTGAATAGCTACTTGGTTATAGTTGGTTTTCCTGGATCTGAACATTCCTTTCTATTCAGTGCTTATGAGTTATCAGCAGGCAAGCCCCAGCTGAAAGCTGTTTGTAGAGAAGTGAGTTGGAGATGCTGCCTCTCCTTCCTGTGCTATGTCCTGTCACAGTATGCTTGTCCCACAGGAGACTTCCCCGTGGTATGATGTTGCCAGGCTCAGTACAGCAGACTCTCACCCTAACTTCAGCCCCATTTTCATCCCAAGAGTTTCATGTACTCATTCCTGGATTTGTAAGATATACATCGTGTTGGGGCTGCCCCTCCTACCAAAGTGTACATACACTTTAACAACATTTCTCTGCTTTCAGGTTGTTGGTTTCGAATGGAGAATGAGGAGGCACCTTCTCAAGGAGTGTCACAGGTCAGGGCTCCCAAGGCAGGTCTGGCCACCCAAAAAGCCTACAACCCTTGTGGGATTTGGAGCCCAGTCATGAAAGATGTTTTGCTCCTGGATGAGCATCAGGGAATACACCCCAGGCACAAATCGCACAGGTATGGAACACATGGAAGACAATTCTGGTTTAGCACAAACATCCTTCAGCATCGGAAGCAGCACACTGGAGAGAACTACTTCAGAAGGGATGAGGATAGGGCTTTGTTTGGTAAAAACTGCAGAGTCCACATGTCAGAGAATCCCTTCACATGTGGTGACAGTGGGAAGGACCTCCTGCCTGGCTCAGCCCTTCTCCAGCAACAGACCATTTACAGCAAGGAGAACTCACCCAGAAGTACTCAGTGCAAAGAGGCCTTTCCCATTGCAGAAGGATATTACACGTGCAGTGAATGTGGGAAAGCCTACAGACACAAAAGCAGGTTTTATGAGCACCAGAGAGTCCACAGTGGAGAAAGACCTTATGAGTGCCATGAATGTGGAAAGTTCTTTAGCCGTAAATCTAACCTTGTTGTACACCAGAGAGTTCACATGGGTATAACGCCTTATGTGTGCAGTGAATGTGGAAAAGCCTACAGCAAAAGCACCCATCTTGTTCGGCATAAAAAGCTTCACACTGGAGAAAGGCCTTATGAGTGTATCAAATGTGGGAAAGCCTACAGCAGCAAACACACTCTTGTTCAGCACCAGAGAGTTCATACTGGAGAAAGACCTTACAAGTGCAGTGAATGTGGGAAATTGTTTAGTCATAACTCTAGCCTTATTGTACACCAGAGAGTTCACAGTGGAGCAAGGCCTTATGAATGCAGTGACTGTGGGAAATTCTTTAACCATTACTCCAACCTTACAATACACCGTAGAGTTCATATCTCAGCAAGGCCTTATGAATGCAGTGAATGTGGGAAAGCCTTCACCTACAAACACAGACTTGTCCAACACCAGAGAATTCACACTGGAGAAAGGCTTCATGAGTGTACTGAATGTGGCAAAGCATTCAGTCAGAAATGCAGACTTGTTCAGCACAAGAAAAGCCACACTAGAGAAAGGCCTTATGAATGCAGTGAATGTGGGAAAACCTTTAGACAAAGCTCTGGCCTTATTGAACACCAGAGAATTCACACTGGGGCAAAGCCTTATAAGTGCAGCGAATGTGGGAAATTCTTTAGCCGCAGAATCACACTTGTCCGGCATCAGAGAATCCACACTGGAGAAAGGCCTTATAACTGCACTGAATGCGGGAAGTACTTTAGCCAAAGCTCCGGCCTTATTGCACATAAGAGAGTTCACACTGGTGAAAGGCCGTATAAATGCACTCAGTGTGGGAAATCTTTTAGCCAAAGATCCAGCCTCATTTTACACCAGAGAGTCCACACTGGTGAAAGGCCTTATGAGTGCAGTGAATGTGGGAAAGCCTTCAGCCTTAAATCTACGCTTGTTCAACACCAGAGAGTCCATACTGGAGAAAGGCCTTATGAGTGCAGCGAATGTAGGAAATTCTTTAGCCACAAATCCAGCCTCATTAAACATCAAAGAAATCATATTGGAGAGAAGCCTTCAGCCAATGGCCTTCTCCCATTTAGTACCAGAAAGTTCACCCTGGAGAAAGGCCTTAGAGTACAGGGAGTGTGTTATTTGTCTGGTCAACAAACATAATGAGTGACAACAGAGAGAAGCTCTGAGAGTAGGCTTTGTGATGCAGCCATGAGGCAAAAGTTGAAACTCACATCTGGACGTGCATACTGGAGAGATTCCTTGTGTCAGGTAGGTGGGGAGCTTTCAGGAGCTGCATTGCACTTTCTTACCTGCCCAGGGTCCTTATCTGTGTTGTATCACTGCCAGCACCTGTGGCAAAAGCCGTTTCACCTTTGCCAGCCAGCACGTGTGTATCAGGTTACCCAATGTGCTCAGTGAAGACAGATCTCTGTACTGTATCCCCCTTCCTGGAAGAAATCATGAGTGGTCTGAGGCCATTGAAGTCCACCGTAATTACATTCACACACTGGCTGTGGTTAACAGAGTTAGGGGCAGCAAACCAGAGGATGTGTTCCCAATCTAAATGTGCTTCCAGAAATATTCTGGTCATTACAGCTGTGAGGGATGAGGGTATACAGATATTCTCAGGACTTCTAGATTTAGCCACTCCTATGGACAAAGTCACTGGCAGAGCAAATAATATAAATGTTTTCTGGATTGCTGAGGCTATTTGGGCTGATTGCTTTAAGGCCATTTTTGTACAAGCAAGAAAATGGAGACAGGATAGAGATTATAGTCTAGGCATGAGACTTTTATCACTCACAAAGAACCTTTATTGCTTGCTGGTCTTTGCTTCAATTGAAGCAGGGCTTTCCTTTTCAAAGGATGAGGAGGGTTATGATAGATTCAGTATATGTTTGCCAAAATGACTAGCTTTTCACCAGAAGCAGGAGATCCAGATTTTTATGTGGAACCATTTTTTAAAGCTCTGTATCTATATCTATTGGGGTATAATTGATGTGTGGTAAGCTGTGCATAATTAAGATGTAGGACGTGATGTTTTACCTAGTGTATTTATTTATTTATTTTTTGAGACAGAGTCGCACTTTTGTTGCCCAGGCTAGAGAGTGCCGTGGCATCAGCCTAGCTCACAGCAACCTCAATCTCCTGAGCTCAAGCGATCTATTGCCTCAGCCTCCCAAGTAGCTGGGACTACACCTGGCTAATTTTTGTGTATATATATATATATATATATTTTTTTTTTTTTTTTAGTTAGTCAATTAATTTCTTCCTATTTTTAGTAGAGACGGGGTCTCACTCAGGCTGGTTTTGAACTCCTGACCTCAAGCAATCCGCCCGCCTCGGCCTCCCAGAGTGCTAGGATTATAGGTGTGAGCCACTACACCTGGCCTACCTAGTGTATTAATATATACCCATGAAACCATCACAGTAATTACAATAATGAACATCCCTAAAATCTCTCTTTCTCTATGTCTCTGGCTACCCATTCCCATTGATTTGCTGTCTTTCACTATAAACTCCTTTTCCTTTTATAGAATTTCATATAAATGGAATAAAAGGTTTACTCTTTTTTGCTTTTGTTTCACGCTGCATAATTATTTCAATATTCCTCCACATTGCATGAACATTCATATATTAATACTAGTGTTTCTCTTGGGTTAATACCTAGGAGTAAAAGGCCCAGTGTCTCAGTTCTACGTGGGTGATTTTATTATAACTCATGGCACTGAGTGATGACACAGGCCAGTGCCATACAAAGAAGGATTTATTACTTATATTTCCCAAGAGAAGGGGCAGACACAGAGCCAAGTGGAGAGCACTGTTGTTGGTCAGGAGCCAGAAAGGAGCGAGGGGAAGGCATAGGCCATGCTCCTTATTGGGGTTTCCGTGGGAAAGGCAAGGCAGGGAAGAGCAAACACACTTTATGATTAGCTAGTTCTCTCACAAGGGAGAGAGCGAACGGGGAAGGGGCATATATAACACGAAAGAGAAAGAGTTTACTGAGCACAGGAAGATGACACTTCACAGATTCAAGTTGTTCAACAAATCCCAAGCAGAAAAACAGTTAAGATTTCATACCCAGAAACATGCAAAATTGCAGAAAATTTATTGTTACTGAATTCCTAATATCCTAGAATATCCTAGCCTCTTCACTCTATCCTTAAAATCCCAGATTTTTTCTATGTCACTTATATTTTAATATTAAAATGAACATTAACCTAAAAGAACATTTACCAAAAGATGGGCAATTCTCAAAGAAATACTAAGGCCAACAGACATGAAAAGATTCCCAATCTCATTAATAAACTTAAAAATGCAAATTCAAGCCACAAAAAAGTCACAATTTCACACCTAGTAGATTGAGGGGATTGAGGTTCATTGTTCTCAAAGCGCTCCCTCGAGTTCAATATTTTCAAGTCCTTCGAGGGTGTAACACATCAGAACGGCTGTCAGTGTCACAGATAGGACGTGTCCGCAGGAGTTTCCAGGAAATGTCCCTGGTTGGCGTACTGTAGCTGTGCCAGTCCAGCCACCGGGCATACATGGCGTGGTGACAGGGTTAGGATGAGAGCACACCCTCCCTTGCGAAGGCCAGCTTTTGCACGGCACGATACCAGCCAGGCTGCCCACGTCCCGGGAGGAGCACGAATCTGTGCGCCCACGGATGACCCGGAAGACCTTGTTGCGGCCCGCATAGTCTTCTGGGAAGTGTAGTTTTGCGGCCCGGACGCCAGTGCCCTCACAGTGCAAGTAGCGGGCTGCCCTTGGTCCCGGGAAGTATAACTCGCCGGAAGACGACCGTGCACTCTCCACCTCCCCCCACCCCCCACCCCCCCGCAGTTGCAGCGGGTAAAAAGTTCTAGAAAGCCGGGGCCGTTTCTCTCGCCGGGCGCCGAGAGCACGCGGCCGCGGAGACGCCTGGGAAGCGTGGCCTTTCTGAGGCGACCGCTCCCGGTGCCCGTTAACTTGGGCCCCGGAGGCGGAGGCGTCTGGGAGATGTCGCTGCGGCGCGGGCGTCGCTCGTGGCTCGTCCCGCCGTCGTCTCGGGCCCGGGCAGGCTCCTGCGCTCTGGGAGGACTCCGCGCAGTGTAGTTCCGCGAGGGCGGCGGCGGCGCGTCAGGTACGCGGGGGAGCCGTCTCGGGACGCCCGGCCTCTGTGCCGGCGAGGGCCGCCGGGTGAGGGTGCCCGCGGGCGGCCGGCGGGCCCCGGGCCTGGCGCTCGGTGCTCTCCCGGGCCTGGCGCTCGGTGCGCCCCCGGGCCAGGGCCCCTCTGGGCCTCCGCGTCCTGCTCGGTGAAGGAGGAGCAAGGACGGCGCTCCCCCTTCAGAGCCGTGGGGAGAGCAGAGCGGGCCGGCGTGCGGTCGTTTTTGTCATCTAGCCGTGAAACGGACCCAGCGTTGAACAAATGGTTCCAGTGTCTCCGAATTCCAGTTTTGGCATCATTTTAAACAGTAATCTGAGGGCCGGGCGCGGTGGCTCACGCCCGTAATCCTAGCACTCTGGGAGGCCGAGGCGGGTGGGATTGCTCGATGTCAGGAGTTCGAAACCAGCCTGAGCAAGAGCGAGACCCCGTCTCTACTATAAATAGAAAGAAATTAATTGGCCAACTAATATATACATAGAAAAAATCAGCCGGGCGTGGTGGCACACGCCTGTAGTCCCAGCTACTCGGGAGCCTGAGGCAGGAGGATTGCTTGAGCCCAGGAGTTTGAGGTTGCTGTGAGCTAGGCTGACGCCACGGCACTCACTCTAGCCTGGGCAACAGAGTGAGACTCTGTCTCAAAAAAAAAAAAAAAGTAATCTGGGATAATGTGAATGCCCACCACTCATAGTGGTGAAGAGTGAACAAGCTGATGTTTAAAATTATTACTGTTGTTTTGTGAGTCTGTCTTTCATGCACAGAAAAGTTGATTTTCTTTGCGGGTGGCACCTGGTAAACGGTTAGTTGCTGCGTGGCAAGATACACCCTGTTGATTGAAAGGGAAGGGTTGGAACCCAGATTACTAGTGTGCTTTTCCATTATGGTGTGTCACAGAGCTACAAGATAAGCTTGATTTTTCATGGCTGCTTTTTTTTGTTCTTACTATGCCTTCTCAGGACACTGCCCATCTATAAAACAAGAGCCTGGAGAGAGGACTGTGTTGACTTTTGGAAATCGCAAAGTAATGTCTCAGGTAAGTCGGTTTGTCCCCAGATCTTCCCAAAACACTTTCTTATAAGGACTCTTTGAGTTTGCTTTGCTTCTCCTGCCTCTTCCCACCTAAGAAAATCATAAATGGGACTGGATCTATGGTTCCTTTCATTATAGGAAAGGATGGAGCCCACAGGAAAGCCCCAAAGTACTGTCCTCCTCACTCAGTGCTCCTCTTTTCTGTAGTTTTCTGCTAGAAGGCTTTCTAGAGTCTTGAGCCAAAATTTTTTTATAACAGCCTGAAGTGCAAGTTTGGAATTTTAGGTTATTTGCTTAATGATTGTAAACGCTGTTATGTGGTCTCAATCCTTCCAGTTGCTCAAGTCAAGAGATGTTTGGAGTTGTCCTTGATTCTTCTCTTTCACTTTAAATTCACATTCAGATACTCAATGTTATCAATAGATCTGAAATATATACAGAACATGTACAGAATCTGACCATTAGTTACCCTATCACTGCCACCACCACTGCCACCTTACTCCAGGCCACCTAGATCACTGCAGTGGCCTCATAGCTGGATTTCCAGCATCTGCCCCTGACACTCTTCAGTCTGTTCTCAGTAGAGCTGTCACAGTGATCCTGTTGTTGTATAAATTCCTGTCATTCCTACCTCGTTCACATCTTTGCTCTGTGGTTACTTTCTCCCCAGATCTTCCCTCAACACCTATTTAAAATTATAGTCACCTTCCCTTGCCTGTTACTTCCACTCCTCCTTCACTGCGTTGTTATTCTGCATAGCACTTACCACTCCCTAGCTGATGTACTCTGTTTAGTATATGCATGTGCTCATTGTCTGTCTCCTCCTGGTGGGAGGAATATATTTTCTTTTTTTGTTGACTGTTATATCTTCGGTACCCAGCATGGTACCTGGTACAAAACAGGTGCCTAGTAATAACTGTTGAGTGAATAAAATGAATGGTGAAAAATTGATGGAGCAGAATCATGGGCTAAAAAGAGAGGCCTGCACAGGAGAGGACATGAGTAGCAGATGTGCATGTTGGGCAGAGTCTGTTTTCTTGGGAAAATTAGATAATTAGAATTCAAAAAAACTTTTTTTTTAAAAAGTAAAAGCCAAAATGAACTAATGCCAAAATCATTCATTGATTCATCTACTAATAGGAAAAAATATGCATGGATTTGGGTGTACACTGACACACAGGACTTCACGATTTAGTGTGGTATTGTCTAAGAGAACTTTCTACTTTGGTGGAAATGTTCTATACGTAGCCAATATAGTAGCCATCAGCCTCACGTGACTAGTGAGTACTCGACCTATGGCTAGAGCAACCAAGGAATTGAATTTTCAATTTTATTTAATTGTATCATTTTACATTTTAATTAATTTAAATTTATATAGCCAAATTAGCTAGTGGCTAATTTGTATTGAGTAGTGCAGGACTGGCAGAAAAGTAAGAAAGCATACGAAATTAAAATAAGTACTAGGACAGATATTCTGAGTTCTTTTGGGGACAAAGACGAGTGAACACCACAGGCTGCCCAGGCGATTGAAGGAGAGGAAAGAAGCATCCCTGGAGAAATAAGGCTGGAGGTGGGTTTGGGTGTCCAGCAGGACCAGAGAGGAAGAGGTGGAAGTGAAGTTATATGGAACTGAGGAAACACCTTGTGCGTAGGTAGAGAGGCCTACAAGGATCTTTCAAGGAACTACACAAATTTTCTAAAGTGGTAGTTCTCAAACAGAGGCAATTTTGTCACCTTTGACCCTACCCACTGGGACATTTGGTAATGTCTAGAGGCATTTTGGGTTTTTGGTTATTAAAATCATGGTAAGGGTGGGATGCTGTTTCTGGCATCTAGTAGGTAGAGGCTAGGGATGCTGCTCAACATCCTACAGTGCACAGGACAGCTCCTAGCAACAAAGATCCAGGTCAAAATGTCAATAGTGTGAAGGTTGAGAAACGCTACTCTAAATAAAAAGCGTATTGATGAGATTTGAGCCATTAATACAGTGACATTCATTAATATGTGTTCAAAACAAAATAATATCTTTGCATTTACAGAATAAAATATGGTGTTTTATGTATTTTTATAGCACTGAATTTTTCATTTGGTTTATCAAGTAAGATTTGTAAAATCTAATCTTTAAAAGTCATTGTGGAAGCTAGGAAAATGTCAAAAAATTTTCAGTTCCTTTGATCAGGCTTGCATAACCCTAATGGTTGGATAAGTTTAAATACAAGTTTAAAAAACAGAATTATCCCTGGTACCAAAAGGGAAAGAATCCCCCAACCCCATTTTCTTAAAGTATTTCCCTGAGAAAACCTGTAAGTGTAAAACCTTTCCCTGTCCTTTGAGGTTCATGTAGTTTTTTTTGTTTTGTTTTGTTTTGTTTTTTTTTGAGACAGAATCTCACTCTGTTGCCCATCCTAGAGTGCCGTGGCATCAGCCTAGCTCACAGCAACCTCAAACTCCTGGGCTCATACGTTCCTCCTGCTTCAGCCTCCTGAGTAGCTGGACTACAGGCGTGTGCCACCATACTTGGCTAATTTTTTCTATATATTTTTAGTTGGCCAATTAATTTCTTTCTATTTGTATTAGAGACAGGGTCTCGCTCTTGCTCAGGCTAGTTTCAAATTCTTGATCTTGAGTGATCCTCCTGTCTTGGCCTTCCAGAGTGCTAGGATTACAGGCGTGAGCCACTGTGCCTGGCTTAGCCTCATTTTTTTATTACTTACCCAGCACTTACAGCTATAAAAGACATAACTAAATACTTGACTATATGCTGTCAAGTGTTGAATGCTGATTTTTAAAAATTGTATAATTCTATTCCCTTTGACAAAATCAACTCTCCTGAAGCAAAGCTCTTATATTAATATTTGTTTCTTGTCTGTATTATATAACAATGCCAAACACATAATTATCCTGTTGTTACCTGAGATCCAATTCCTGATCATTGTCACAACTCCTGAATCTTGTCCCATTTCTTCCAGAGTAATTTTACCGGTTGTACAGTGACAGAGGCCTGGGCTATGATTGAGCTTACATATATTTGTTGTTTCAGGTGACATTTAGCGATGTGGCTATAGACTTCTCTCATGAAGAATGGAGATGGCTAGATTCTGCTCAGAGGGATTTATACAAGGAAGTTATGGTCCAGAATTATGAGAACCTGGTCTCTCTAGGTAAGGATATCTGCCCTTCTGCTCCTTTATTTTGCCCCTCTGAATTTCTGGAGATCCTCCTAAGTAAATGGCTGAATTTCTATACTGGGTTCCTAAGGAAATGTACAGCTCTTTTGTGCCCTCCCTGAAGCTTATTGTTCCATTTCAGTGAACATTCTTCAACCCTTACTTTGGTCCCTCTTGTGATGGCCTCTCATCCTTGAGTACCTCAGCCTAAACAAGTTCTATATTCTTCCCATAAGCAGGTCTTTCCATTACTAAGCCGTATGTGATCACTTTATTGGAGGATGGAAAAGAGCCCTGGATAGTGGAGAAAAAACTGTCAAAAGGTATGTTTGCTGGTGAGTTATGGTGAATCAGGCAAAGGAGGTCTCTGTTAAAGATGCTTGTAGTGAGTATAGAGGCATTTTAGGGATACTGTCTTCAGAGATCCCAAATATAAACAAAATTAAGGGATATTTAGCTTAGATTTCAAAACAATCATTCCTTCATCTCAAATTATTATTTGCTACTGTGGTGTGCTATGTGTAAAAAAAGAAAAGAAAAAAAATAACAAATTATTATTTGTATTTCTTATGTCATCTAATCAAAGTTGGAATCATAATAATTTAAATTTTACTTTATTCAAGACAAAATAAGGCAAATTATTTTTTCGGAAGTCTACTGAAAGAAAAACATACTGATGGTTTTAGGCTCAGAGAAGCTGTCAATTAGATGGAAAAGTCACTTCCTCTAAAGCTAAGTTTAATAGATGAAATATGAATGTAAGTTACAGGAAATAAGGAATGTATTGGAATAATTCTAGAAATAATATTTTCTAATGTCCAGTGAATGACCATAAAATTTCACACAGATCTACATAAACGCAGGAAGCTAAATCTTTCTGAGCCATAATGGGCATTTATATTTTTAGTTATTGTAACTGTTTAATGTAGTAGTATCAATTCTGCATTTCAAGCACATTGATCTGATAGCAAATTGAGATTAATTGAAGGTTGGAGAAGAAGACTGTGGGACAAAATGTCTTTCACATGAGTATAGGCACAAAATAATGGCTTAGAATTCACAATGCCTTCCATATTTTCTTTCTGATAGCTTCATTTTTTTCACATGATTGTCTATATTTTACCCATTTCCCTTATCATGCTCTGTTCCTGTCTCTGCTCTGCTTGAACATTGTTCAAAAATCACTGGAATATATGGGTTGTCAGAGCCATGTGCTTTCTGGGGGCTTACTTCTTATCCAATTTTATTTCCACCATAGAAGTTTCTTTTCAAGAAGTAAAAAAAACAAAAACAGTACTATGCTGTCTTGATATATTTCAGATTGGGAATCAAGATGGGAAAACAAGGAATTATCAGTAAAGGACATTTATGATGAAGATTCACCTCAAACAGTGATAACAGAAAAAATTGTAAAGCAAAGTTATGAATTTCTAAATTTTAATAAGGATTCAGAATACATAGAGAAGTTGGAGGGGAAGCATGGAAGTCAAGTAGAACATTTCAGACCTGTGAGCCTCACCTTTAGTGAAAGCTCCACTGGGGAAAGTGTTTATAAATACCACACATTTAGAAGCATCTTCCATTTAAAGTCTACTGTTTCTGAACCACAGAGAATTTCTGAAGGGAAATCATGTAAATATGATGTATTGAAGAAGAGCTTACCAAAAGAGTCAGTTATAAAAAATGATAAAATCAATGGTGAGAAGAAACTTTTGAATTCTGATGAGAGTGGGGCAGCCTTCAGCCAGAAGAACAGATCTCTTACCCTTCACCAGACTTACAATAGAGAGAAAATCTATGCATGCAGCGAATGCGGGAAGGCCTTTGGCAAACAATCAATCCTTAATCGCCACTGGAGAATTCATACAGGAGAGAAACCGTATAAATGTCGTGAATGTGGGAAGACTTTTAGCCATGGCTCATCCCTTACTCGACATCAGATAAGCCATAGTGGAGAGAAACCGTACAAATGTTTTGAATGTGGGAAGGCATTTAGCCATGTTTCATCACTTACTAATCATCAAAGTACTCATACTGGGGAGAAACCCTATGAATGTATGAACTGTGGAAAGTCTTTTAGTCGTGTTTCACATCTCATTGAACATCTAAGAATTCATACTCAAGAAAAACTCTATGAGTGTCGTATATGTGGGAAGGCTTTCATTCATAGGTCATCTCTCATTCACCATCAGAAAATTCATACTGGGGAGAAACCTTACGAATGTAGTGAATGTGGGAAAGCTTTTTGCTGTAGCTCACACCTTACTCGACATCAAAGAATTCACACTATAGAGAAACAATATGAATGTAACAAATGTCTGAAAGTCTTTAGTAGCCTCTCATTTCTTATTCAACATCAGAGTATTCATACTGAAGAAAAACCCTTTGAATGTCAGAAATGCAGGAAATCCTTCAACCAGCCTGAATCACTGAATATGCATTTGAGAAATCACATTAGATTAAAACCTTATGAATGTAGTATATGTGGGAAAGCCTTCAGTCACAGGTCATCCCTGCTTCAACATCACAGAATTCATACTGGAGAGAAACCTTATGAATGTGTTAAATGTGGGAAGACATTCAGCTGTAGTTCAAACCTTACTGTACATCAGAGAATTCATACTGGAGAAAAGCCATATAAATGTAATGAATGTGGGAAAGCTTTTAGCAAAGGCTCAAATCTTACTGCCCATCAAAGAATACATAATGTAGAGAAACCCAGTAGTGCAGTAAGTGTGGAAAAGTCTTTGGTCCATATGAATCTCTATACATGTGAGAAAACATACAGGAGAGAAACTATATGAAGCAGTATTTTTCATAATAAACTTGAGCCATAGTTCCTCCCTGATTCAACATCAGAAAATTTATACTATAGAAAAGTCTTAGGAATGTAGCGGATATGGGAAGATCTTTAGCATTGATGCAAACCTTTTTGTCTAGCAGAGTTCATACTCTAGAATAACCATATGAAGACAATAAATGTGGGGGAGCCTTTGTCAGTATTATCCCTTAACTGACATAAGAATATTCACACTAGAAAAAAAAACAACAACAACCCCTGTGCATGGAGCAAATATGGGAAAGACTGTACGCAATAGGAATCTCCCACAAACTCCTACAGGAAAGAAGCTGTATGAATATAGAAAATTTAGAAATTGTGGGAAGTTATTCAGTTCCAAGTAAATCCCTTATTCTATGTCAAATAATTCAAATTGCAGAGAAATCTGCTGTAAGAAATGTAGCAGAGTGTTCATTAAGAGTTCTTACTTTGCCAGACATCAGAAGATTATTGGTAGAACAACCTGAAGGATACAGGAATTATGTGTAAATCTTCCAGTGATGCTATTTGTATAAATAGTTCTATAGAAGAGCAAGCAAGCGTATTATAAATAAATATGCATTCCTTATAACAGTAGCTTGCAATTTTACTCTAGTCCTACATAGAAATTATTTTTAGCTAATGGGCATGTGAAGGTATTTAGTCATCCAGAGGATCTAGTCAGTCTTATAATGTTGAAAATTAAAGCTGCAAAAGAAGTAAAATGGTGTTAATAAATTTTTGGTCTCTAAATAAAATCATTTTGTATATAATGAACTCTTTCATTGTGATTCTTTCTTGCAAAAATTGTCACTAATTCTTGAAAAATTAAGATCAGTGTTACCATATAGCCTTTAATGGGAGACTAGCAAACCTGGCCTGGTCTTTGTGCCATTTTTCTTGTGAGGACAATTCAGAGTCTGTTTCCAGTGGGCTTAATTAAACACATTTCAAGAAAATGTGTGGAGTATCACTCGTGTATTACACAATGCTGGGATATAATAATCTAGGAGTTCTCATTTTTAGTGGTATGTTGGAATCACTAGGAGGGCTTGTTAAGACACTGCTAAGCCCCAACCCCAGAGTTTGTTTAAGTTGGTTTGAAGTAAAGCCAAGAATCTGCATTTTTCAGATGTTCTCAGGTAACACTAATGCTGTTTATCCAGAAAACATTTTGATAACCATTATAATAATTAATAAAACCAATGTGACTTTTTTCCAACAGAGATCATATCTGATGAGAGAAAGCAAATAAATATGAAATAATCTTTACAAGTGCTGTGAGGCCATAACCAAGAAAAACCATACTGAGAGAACAAAGCAGGCTTAGTTGTTGATGTGGTTTTTAATCTGAGTCCTAAACAATGAGTACTAGCTCTCTGATGAAGACTCCTTATGTAGCTGTGTGCATATGTGCCTGAATGTGTGTGTGTTTGTGTGGTGTGTGCTAGGTATTCTAGGTAAGGCAGACAGTCTAGTTCTCTCATACTTTCTTGCAAGCTGAACTCCATGTTCCAGTGGCTAGTTTCAGGTTCTGTGGCTTTGAGTTTCAGGTATTACTACTGGCAGAATCATTGGTAATGGCAGTAGTCACTTCTCCATCCCTGGATCAGTTATGGAGGTTTACCTTGAAATCCATAGTCCAGAAATGTCCCCATTGTTTTTCCAGTATGCCTACCAATTTTGAAACCATTAGTTTACTGTAACATGTGTCTTCTTAACATAAGAAACACTAACTTCCATCTCCAGTTAAGTGAAATGATAGGACTTCCGAAAAGAATTCTGTTCATTGCGTTGGCATACCTATATTACGTTATTATACTATGGATTTTAAGGATTAAAAATATGTGGAAATTTGTTTTCTTGTTATATATGTCCTGGCATAATATCCTTTATTTTGCGTCTTGGACTAAAATGTTTACTATTTGGCCCATTAGACAAAGTTTGCCAACCCAGGATGCATACCATAAACTCTAAATCAACCACTAACTCAAAAAAGCTAGTAAGTCAAGAAAAGAAGATAAAATGGAATTGTATATTTTAAAACTTGGTATTTTCCTGCTACCTAAACATCCCCCCCAAAATAGGCTATGAGCACCCAGCCAGGGAACCAAGTGCACCAGTGTGATAAGGCTGGCCCCTGCTACAGGTTCCCCTGTGACCTAGTGACATTCAAATGCACTAATAAAATTCTCTCAAGCCTTTGCTTATGTACTCCACCCTGACCCCCATACAGGCACTTGCCCATGGGTCCCCAATCTCTCTCCCCACCTACTTGGTTGAGCCCACTCCCGTGGCACTCACCTCCCTGTGACTCCCTCATGGCATGCAGTGACTGTGTCTCTAGGACCCATAAGTATAATAAACTGTTTTTTTGAGCTCACCTGACTGACCACCTCATGAAAGAACAAAAAAAAAATTGCATCAGGAACAGGATAGTCTAGTCATGGGTAAGAGGGGACTTAGAAGATGATCCTCAACTGCTCAGCCTACTAAGTGGATGTCCTACCATCTAGGAAGGTTTATAGTCCTGTTGGTATCCCTGCATGCTGCTCTGAGCTGCTTTGTGTTGTCTCTTTCAGGGACCATCAAGGCTTCCTGCCCTAAGTAGTAGATCTAGCCCTCCTAGAATGCTCCAAAATTCCACTTCTGGCCAGCCCTGACTTGGCAAGAGGGGGAGAAAGGTTCTTCTAGAGCTCCCCAATTGAGGGACTTACTGGCAAATTTAGATACTAAATTTGGCTAAAGATATTATGAAGGTAGCTCTCTGGGAGGCCGAGGTGGGCGGATCGTTTGAGCTCAGGAGTTCGAGACCAGCCTGAGCAAGAGTGAGACCCCATCTCTACTATAAATAGAAAGAAATTAATTGGCCAACTAATATATATATAGAAAAAAATTAGCCGGGCATGGTGGCGCATGCCTGTAGTCCCAGCTACTTGGGAGGCTGAGGCAGCAGGATCACTTGAGCCCAGGAGTTTGAGGTTGCTGTGAGCTGGGCTGATGCCACGGCACTCACTCTGGCCTGGGCAATAAAGTGAGACTCTGTCTCAAAAAAAAAAAAAAAAATATTATGAAGGCTCCACCAAGACCAGGAAGCCTTCTTTTGTTCAAGTTTTTTCCCAAGATGTTAAACTTGCAGGTAAGGTAGGTTCTGCAGATTAGAAGACTACAGAAGAATTTACATACCTAAGTGTTATACAGGAAGAGTTGTGTGAAAAAGCAGGTTTTATGAGACTGGCTTGTTTTACTAAAAAAAACCCAAAAACCTACATCATACAAATGGCCTCAAAAGTCCCTAAATTTAAATCAATCAAAGACCATGCAACTTTGTTACTGTGCATCAATACCAATGGTGACTTTAAGTGCAAACCATGAATGATGAACGAAAACCCCCAAACCTGCGAGAACTTAAAGGGAAAAACCTGAACCACATGCCAGTCCATTGTAAGTAGACAAAAAAGCATGAGTGACTTCAGAAATATCCTGGGATTGGTCTCACAACTGCTTCATCCAAGAAGTTGAATGTTCTTTCCAACGTAAAATCCTTGCCTTCAAGGTTTTATTAATTTTGGATAATACTCCAGCTTATTCTTGTAAAGAACCTGAAAATTCCTACCCCAACCTAGACATTCTTTTCATGCTCCCAAATAGTACATCTGTCATCCAATCTCTCAACCAAAGTATACTGAAAAGATTTCAAGATACACAACATAAGAGACCTTTATAGCAAGGACTGTGAGGCTCTCAACACAAACAAGGAAACCACTATGATGGACTGCTGGAAGTCAGCCACTATATGCAATGTTAATTGATTGTGTTGGCACAGCCTGGGATAGTATCAAGCAGGTCACTGTCAATAATTGTTGGAAAAATAATTTACAAGCCGAACTGCTTGAAAAGTTTAGGTTTCAAAAGAGTGACAGAAAATATAAAGAACAGTGTGAAACACACAATGCATACCACATGGCAAATAAGTGAAAAAGCCTTCAACAACATGAAGATGTGGAAGAAACTCTGGCAGAAAAGGCTACAGAATCCACCAGCAAAGACCTGGGCGAGATGATTAAACATGGTATCAAAGTTAGAAATGATAAGGTTGGTGATAAAAATCAGCCTGAGACCCCAAGAATTGCCTCTCCCACAGCAGCCAAAATATCAGAATGGAATTCTGCCTGGGAAAAAATTTCAGTGACATGGAAGAATGTGACCCTATGCTTGAATGCAGCCTCAAATTTTAATCTTTAACCTCTACTGCATCCCTTATGCTGGGACACTTAAAAGATTTGAGGTGAAAAGCCAAGCAGACAAGGGTTACGATCTTTTAAGCTGCCAGTTTGGGAGAGAAAATTGCTGACACTGTCTGCAAGTGGTGAGAGTCAAATTCCTGTGGTAGAACTGCCAGATGTTGACATGCCACCCTCATAAATGTCTTCCTCTTCTGCAGAATAAATTCCACCAACTTTTCCCTTAGTCTTTTTGGGGCAAGCTAAACTCAAGAAGTGTAACCACATAGTGTACTGCCCCATCACATATCTTGTAGCTCCATCAAAAACAGAATTGCTATCTTTATGTGCATGACTGTACTGTAGAGCATGGACTGTGTGTTCATAGTACCGTTTACTGTATATGAGTGTTTACTGCACTGTTTATATGAGTACTGTATATGTGTACTCTGTGTGTATATAATTGAAAGAGTAAAGCAGTACAGTAACAATATAGCAGAGTACACTACACAGCAATGCTAAAATTAAAATATTTTTATAAAGAATAGTAATTATAAGTTTTAAAGAAATATTAGATAAGGTATCTTTAAACAGAAAGAAAATACCCATAAAAGATGGTTATGTAGTGACTGGTTGATGAAAATGTTTGGACCAGAGGCTCACAGAACCTAACCCTTATTTCTCCTAGCAACAGTGGTTCAGTATTCACTAATTCCGTGTGCATAGCAAATTCATCAAACATAACTAACAACAATAACAATTCACTGCATATAATAAAATGCATGTGTGTGTATGTGTGTGTGTCTAAGTATTTCATGACTCAAGCCTTTATATTTTGCACAAAGACTTATGTTACCTCAAGAGTAGAGACAACAATGTTTTGGAACAAAAATTACTTTAATAATTGTAGGCAGAGGTGCCATCAATGGTCCAACTTTCCTGACTCTGGATGTACATATAAAAACACATAAAGGGGATGAGGCCCGCCCCATCCCCAACCTCTCCAAATGATAAATTGTCATAAACTTAACAGGGAAAGTGAAAATAAATCATGCATGAGTTTATTTCTTCTTTCTCTTCTAAGTCTCTTTCTCCACCCCTCCTTGTTTTATTAAAATACTCTTGAGATAGATTTATAGCATATAAATAAATAGGAAAGTTTTTACTAATATTTTACCTAAGTGCATGATACTCACTGGGTCTCTCTCTTGGATGATTCTCAGGTATAGTGTAAGCCTCTATAGTGGGTTGATTTCTAATATACTTTTTTGGATGACAAGTGATGAACTGCCATAAAAAGCTTTCAGAGGAATGACAATTATGATGTTTCTCTTTAGTATGAATTCTCAGATACTGAGTAAGATATTTCTCTGGCCAAAAGATTTTCTTCAAGAATTATAATCAAAAGGAAGGGTATTCAACAGTATGAGTTCCCTGAAGTTGACTGAGGTGAACGTACTTACAAAAGGCCTTCTTATATCTTTTAAATTCTGCTATGAATCTTCCGATGGTGAGTAAAGGATGAACTGTGGCTGAAGGTCTTTCCACATTCACTGCATTCAAAGGGTTTCTCTCTCGTATGAGTTCTCATGTGCTGAGTTAAGGCAAAGTTGTCACAAAAGGCCTTCTCACATTCCTTGCATTCAAAGGGTTTTTCTCCAGTGTGGATCCTATTATGCCGAACAAAATTTGCAGGTTGGGTAAAGGCCTTTCCACATTCTCTGCAAACATAGGGCTTTTCTCCAGTGTGAATCCTCATGTGTCGAGTGAAGGAAGAGCTATAGTAAAAGGCTTTTGCACATTCTTTGCACTCCAAGGGTTTTTCTCCACTGTGGGTTCTAGTATGTCGGATAAAAACAGAGTGGTGTGTAAAGGCCTTTCCACACTGGCTGCACTCATACGGCTTCTCACCAGTGTGGATCCTCATGTGCTGAATTAAGGAAGAGCTGTCACAAAAGGCCTTCCCACATTCTTTGCACTCAAAGGGCTTCTCTCCAGTATGGGTCCTCTTATGCCGGATAAAAGTAGAGCGGTGAGTAAAGGCCTTTCCACAGTCACTGCACTCATAGGGTTTCTCTCCAGTGTGAATCCTCATGTGCTGAGTGAAGGATGAGTTGAGGCAAAAAGCTTTTCCACATTCTTTACACAAAAAAGGTTTTTCTCCCGTATGGGCCATGTTATGCTGGATAAAAGTGGAGCGGTGAGTAAAGGCTTTTCCACATTCACTGCACTCATAGAGTTTCTTTCCAGTATGAATCCTCATGTGTTGAGCAAATGAAGAGCTGTAGTAAAAGGCTTTCCCACATTCTTTGCATAAAAAAGGCTTTTCTCTAGTGTGAGTCATGTTATGCTGGATAAAAGAAGAGCGGTGGGTGAATGCTTTTCCACATTCTTTGCACTCATAGGGCTTATCTCCAGTGTGAATACGTTGGTGCTCTGTGAGATGAGACCTGCGTTTGAAGGCTTTCCCACACTCAATACACTTGTATGGTTTTTCCCCCGTATGAAACCTCATGTGTCGAATGAAGTCGGCCATATAACGACATGCTTTCCCACACTCACTGCATTCATAGGGCTTCACTCCAGCATGAATCTGTTGATGGCGAACAAGGGCCCAATTCTTGCTAAATCCTTTTCCACATTCCTTGCATTTGTAAGGGTTATTCCTTACATCAATCATGGGGCCTTTTCCTGGTCCTTGAGAAGCATGTTCATGGAGAGCATCTTGTGGAGCAAGTCGTTCCTGTAAAACCCTTAAACCAAGACTATCATCTGTCTCCAAATTATCATGTTTATGGTTCAACTTCCCAGGGCATATCTCCTTGTGGGGGTCTGTTCCTGGCCTGAAGTTCCCTCCCTGCATTTCTGATAGCCTTTCCTCATCTCTAGCTTGCCCCAACCTGGAATCCCTTGAGAATCTCCATGCCAGTTGTTCCTGGAAAGAGGATTCCTTGGAGAAGGCCAGCTGAGAAGCAGTAGGCCCTGTGGTCTCAGGTTTTGGCTTTTCACCTGAAGGAAATCCAATATAAAAAAGGCATCTATTAGTGATGTCAGCATAGAACACACAAAAATTACTACTTTACTATAAGGAAGAAGATGAAAATAGCACCTGATGCCTACTACATTTTTACATCTCTTATGTAAAAATGTAGTTTCTTTTCGCGATTTTGCAAGGTTTGCAATTTCTTTCTTTACTAATCCCTGAACTCTTGACATCTTTAAAAGGAAACACAGGTTTCCTTTTAAAGAAGTGGTCAACTTTCTTGGTAATGAGGGAGATGCAAATTAAAGACCACAACGAGATACCATTTTATACCTACTAGATTGAAAACACTTAAGAACCTGACAATATCAAGTATCAGAAAGATGTGGACCCATGGAATTGTTCTGACAGTGCAAGTGAAGTGTAAATAGGTAAAACCATTTTAGAAACATTTTAGAAAACAACAGAGCATCATCCAGTAAAGTTCTCCTTTTGCTTACCTTATAATCCAAAATTCCAGGCCCAGGAACCTTACTAAGAGAAACTCCTACACATGTGCATGAGGACATGTGTATATGAATTTTCATGGCAGCATTGTTTGCAAGAACAAAAAACTATAAACAAACATTTTCAAACTAGCCCTGAAAATGGATAAATACACCATGTTATATTCATGCAATTGACTATGGCAGGAAAAAAATGAGTGAACTACAACTACATGCATCATGAATCTCTTTAACATACTGTTGGTAAAGAGTGAAAATCCTAGAATATAAAATATTATAATGTTCACAAAAAAGCAAAATACACACATATACAAAAGTACAATGAAACAATATGAATATATCTTAAATTTATTTTTATAACTTTGTGGTAAAATATACACAACATAAAATTTACCATTTTAAGATGAAACAATTTTAAAAATTAATAGGTGGATAAATTAAAGTGGACAAATTCCTTAAATGACTTAAATTATCAAAACTGATACAAGAAAAAAACAGAATATCTGAATAGCCTATCTTTATCCAATCCCCCCCAAATTTTCCTAGAGAATAAACCAATGAAATACCAAATCCAAAGTAAAGTGGCTGTCTATGCATGGGAGTCAGCACAAGATTGGGAACAAATGGAGGAAGGAGGTAATCTTGTACTTGGGTGAAGGGTTCCTATGAGTTCATTACAATCTTTTTAAAGGGGAATGAATAAATAAATGCATTAACAAATGAAATGAAAGAAAATAAAACAACAAAGCCCAGAACATGCATTGACCAACAATGACAATGTGTCATAAATCATGATTTATAAGTTTTCTACATCTGTGCACCTTAAGACAATTATAAAAGCCAGAGGGCCTACAGAGAATTGTAGGTAACTTCATGGTCTCTGACAACAAGCACCTCAGTGTGAAATTCCAGCAATACCCCACACTACCTCTGTGACCCACTCAAATTGCTACAGTTCCATGAAATGACTGTGGTAAGGATGAAGTAAACAGCACACATACGATGCTTAACAAGGCACCAGGGACTGAGTCAGCAATCAGTGTATGTTAGTCATTGTGACTGTATTGTGAGACCTACCACACTTGGGTTGAAGTTGACAGCACAAACACGAGTGAGCACACTCAATGAAAGTGCACAGAATGAAAGGCTGGGGGATGCTTGCTGAAGCTAATGCAGAAAAAGCGACCAGAGTAAGAAGACAACAGTCAAGGTCAAGTCAGAAGAGGAAAGGAGTAAAACAAGAGGATAAATGCTATAAAAGCTCCAGCATAATAACGTGAAAGGAGTTTCTGCTGAGGTGAAAGTCAGTAGAGCTTCGTGGTTAAGAGTGTGGGTATGGAGCCAAAATATCCCGTTTCACATCCTGCCTCTGCCAAGCTAAATGTTGTTGGCAAATTAACTTTTTGTATGGACTTAACGTTTGTGTTCCCCCCAAATTCATATGTTGAAGCCCTGACTCCCAATCTGACGGCATTTGGAGATAGAGCCTTCATGGAAGTATTAATAACTAAGGTTACATGAGGTCATAAGGGCCCTGACTTGATGGGAATAGTGTCTTTATCAGAAGAAACACCAGAGAGCTCTGTCACTCTCTACCTCTGTGTGCGCACCAAGGAAAGGCCACGTGAGCACACAGTAAGAATGCGGCCATCTGCAAGCCAGGAAGAGGGCCCTCACCAGCACCCATCCACGCTGGCACCCTGACCTTGAACTTCTAGCCTCCAGAACAGAGAGAAAATCATTTCTGTTGTATAAGCCACCCAGCCTAGAGCATTTTATTACAGCAGCCAGAGCAGACTAACATATTTTTCTAAGACTCGGTTTCCTCATCTGAAAAACTGGGTGACTCAGTTCCTGCCTTATAAGTTGTTGTGAGTGTTAACATGAGCAAAGCACATAAACCACTCATGTGCATGGCAGAGGATAAACGTTCAGTAAATTATAGACCACTGTCTATTCTCACTAACATAATTGTCGCATTTGGCCATCAGGATGGCATCAGTGAGCTGAGTAAGAACACTTTTGTGCTGTGGTGCTAAGAAACACCACTACTGGGCCTCAGAGAATAAAGGAAAAGGTAACCAACTAGTCAGGAGTATGTGGAACAATGAAGACTCTCTCCCATGGCTGGTGGGAGTGTGAAATGGTGCAATTACTCTGAAAGTGTTTGGTGGTTTAGATTAAAGCTAATCACATACTTATACACAATCCGGCCAGTCCATGATCTAGGTATATTCCCAACTGGCTAGATCATGGACTGGCTGGATCATGTATAGGTATGTGATTGGTATAGGTATATTCCCAACAGAAATGGAAGTTTACATTCAACAAAAAACATGATCAAGAATATTCACAGCAGTAGTCTACATATCCTAAAAACTGAGCCCAAGTCAAATGTCTGTCAATAGAAAAATGGGTCTACGTAGTCTATTCATTTAATGACTAACTCCAATTATATGCAACCATGTGAATGCATCTGAGTCATAAAGATTATCAAGAGAAGACAGACATGGCAGAGTACGGGGTTCTATTTATATGCCTTCAAAACTAACGTATGGGGATAGAGTCTAAACATGATCTCTTGTAGAAGGAGATATTTACAAAGAGGGAGTGCAAGGAGACTGTGAAGCGCTATAAATACCGTATTTCTCGACCTGCTGTGGTGGTTTCTCTGATTTATACATACATAAAATTTCATAGAGATGAACCTTCAAGATCTGCACATTCCCTATGTGTAAACTACACCTCAGTACAAAAATGAAAGAAGAAAATAGTAAAGAAGAGGTCCTATGTAGATGTCTTTTCCAAGAATGAGAGAACTCCTCCAATAAGCTAGTTGTTCGGGTGAAACAGAATCAAGGATGTTTAGATAGTGTTGGAGAGGCAAGAGCATATTTTAATTTTATGCTTCTGCCAAGTGTCAGAAACTTCATGGTTTTTTATGTTGAGTGTAGAGAGGGGATGAAAACATAGAAGAGGTAGGAAATCTGTGAAGAAGCATGAAACTCATGGTGTTCATAAACTTTTATGATACGCTCCACTAGACTGTTGGCAGGACCTTGATTTGCTCCTAAACAGCATATGGCAAAGGTGATGGAATGTACATGATAAAATATATGTAGTTTTACGAGACTGTAGCATCCATCTTGCCAGAGTCTCCCACAGTTGTTTGATTTGAAGATGTGAGCTGACGTGCTGTGAGCTGCCTACCACTACAGCCTTGCGGGGGACACAGCCAAGCTGTGCCTGGACTCCTGGCCCACAGATGGGAAATACAAATGAGCGTGTGTACACAAGTGGATATGACTACTGCCCTGCTCTCCTAGTACTCTCGGCCAGGGCAACCTTAAAGCCACACATTGACATTAGAATGTACCTGATCCATAAATAAATATATGGCACAGAGCTCTCCGGTTGACCTATGTTGGACTACTGCAGGAATGAGAAAACAAGACTCAATCTCTTAAGTTACCAAGATTTTGGAGTTTAGCATTAACTCAGCCTAACTCGTACACCAAAGGCACAGCAAGACTAAGCAACGTCCCTGGGGTCACGAGGCTGGTGAGTGGCCAATCAGTATAAAGCCCAGAGCCTGTCTCCTATCTCATATACCATATTCTGACATAAGCAAAGGCAAAGGCTTTGCGTCGGGGGTGGGAAGATAGAAGGACCACAGTTCAAAGGACTCCATGATACCCAACACCACAAAAAGCAGCCACCCATGGCACCCACTGCCAGACTCACAGCCACCTACTTGCACAGGTGCTTTGGGGGAGGCCTCTCTGCATTGCCCATAGTTCCTGCCCATGCTCCAGTAGGTAGGTCAGCTCTGGTCTGGGAACAGGATGCCCTGTGCAGGAGAAATAAATGAAACACGAGTAAATAGGTAAAGACAAAAGGAAAAGTCTGAGGTTTAAAGGAGTACATATTGTTAACATACTGCCATGAAAACCCAGAAAGAGGAACCATCTCCTTACTCTCTGCAAGATATTCCCTAATTAACCTAAGTCAGTAGAAGTCAACCTCCCTGTGCATCAAGACTACCCAGCAGTGCTGGGTAGAGCAAAATAAACCAAATCTCTGAGCATAAGGACTGACAATTGGTAGTTTTCAAGGCTCCCCAGGTGATTTTGGTGCCTAGGGAGGGTTAAAAAACACCAGACTACATCGACTGACGAATGGCACCACCTCACGGCTTCCCAGTAGGCCAAGTACTGCATGTTTTTCAGAGTGATACCAGTATAAAGTGGTCTTCTGTTACACGCAGCCACACACATTTCGCCAAATGTGAAGGCTACAAGACAAGACTCTGGAGAGAACTCAATGACTGAGGCACCAGGACCCACAAGAACATCCATGGGAAAATCTTGTCCTGCTGGCCAGAATGCATCTAGTTGTCACTTGGCAAGTGTTCACTGATGTCTGCCATAAGCCTGGCAGCGAGCTCAGGGACGGGGCAGTGGAAAAGATGAATCAGGCCAGGCGCGATGGCTCCCGCCTGTAATCCTAGCACTCTGGGAGGCCGAGGTGGGTGGATTGCTCAAGGTCAGGAGTTTGAAACCAGCCTGAGCAAGAGTGAGACCCCGTCTCTACTATAAATAGAAATTAATTGGCCAACTAATATATATAGAAAAAATTAGCTGGGCATGGTGGCGCATGCCTGTAGTCCCAGCTACTCAGGAGGTTGAGGCAGGAGGATCGCTTGAGCCCAGGAGTTTGAGGTTGCTGTGAGCTAGCCTGATGCCATGACTTTCACTCTAGCCTGGGCAACAACAACAACAACAAAAAAAGATGAATCAGACTTTCCTTCATCTCTGTTAAGGAATCAAGCTCCCTGCCCACTCAGGGACTCTGCTTGTGTTGGTCCTTCCACCTGGAAGGCTGTTCTCCACACATCTCCTTTCAGCAATTAATTGCAATTGTCATAAAAGAACACTGTACTTACTTCGCTAACCACTAACATCTGGGGAAAACCTTGTCAGAGGTAACATCTGGGCAAAGTGGGACCTTGAGCCTCCACTCAGTTCAATCAGTGGGTAAACTCAGACCAATCTGTGGGTAAACTGGCCTTGAAAGGTTTAGGTGGGAGAACATTTGGGATTTATTCGTTTGATAACAAATACATGTAGCATTTGCTATGTTCCCAGTTCTGTTCTAAGTGCTTTAAAGATGTCAGTTCACATGCCTTACATGAAAGCTTACTATAAAACTGATGAAATCAAAGTAATAGTATGAAGTCCCAGCAAGCTTATGTTACCTGCTCAAGGCTGGGAGTTTGAGGTTATTCTTCCTGCTGATGAGTAATTTAGCCAACAGCTATGGGAGTGTTAAAGACTCAGCACTAAGCCAAGACTCAGCAATCAAGAGGTAGGAAAGAGAAAGAAAAACGCCAGCTCTCTCAGATGGCCATCAGTACCATCTGCTAATGTGTCTACACACCCTCTAAAATCATCTCCAATACCAGCAGAGAAGCAACACACGGTGCTGAAAGAAATAAGGGTCAACTCAACTGTGCAGGTACCAGTGATCAAAAAAGACTTTTAGCCAAGATTGTATTGCTTAGAAAGACTGGTAGCATGGATGGCAAATACCTTCCTACTGCCTATTTACATCACCCCCTTCTCAGAGAACCTGCCATTACCCACAGGTCCTGCTAACTGGGCTGTGAGGACATTTGACTCAACCGAGGACATCAGAGTGATGGCCAGCTTGTGCTCCACTGGGATGGAAGTGTTGAGAGGGACCGTGTTCCTTACACAGTAAGCCCTGATGAAGATGAGATACAGGGAAACCAAACAAGAGGACGTCAGACCGTAGTACGCTGCGGCTGGAGGGAGAAGGGAAGGTGGGCTCCTGGGGCCGTCTCAGCCCGCCAGGCCTCGAGAAAGAGGGTGGAATGGAAGAGGCGATGGGTCTCCCAAATGGGGCAGAAATGAGGCCTTACCCAGGGACACCAGGAGCCCGCAGGTCTCCAGCATCACTTCCTGGTACAGGGTCCTCTGCGCCAGGTCCAGGTGCCCCCATTCCTCCCCAGTGAAGGTCACGGCCACATCTTCAAATGATACCAAAGCCTGAAAAGTCAAACAGAGGTGACGGGATGGCTGTGCAGCTATTAGATGAAATTAGAGCCTATTGGTTGGTTACTAGCAAAAGCCCAGAGAGACCCAATGCCTGAACCACTGAGCATCTCTCAAGACCTTAGCTCTGCAGAGGCAGACAGTACCCTTGACACAATAGAGAGGGATGGGAGAGAAAGCCTCTCACGTGGGAAGCCATCAGAGAATGACACAAGACAGCGATAATCCCGTGTGGACTGTGAGGAGGAGACACTAAGTGCTCTGGGATGGTAGAGGAGTGAGGGAAAAAATAATAATCCAAACAATGACGACAGCAGCAGCCGCCGCCGCCAACCCCACTGGTCCATACTCTTCACCTGCTACTGAGGGCTCTACAAGCTGTGCTAAAGCAACTGAAGTCTCCATGTCTGAAACCAGACTTCTGGGGTTTAGATCCAGCCTTGTGGACCAACACGTGACAGATGTGAGACCGTGGAGAAGTCTCTTAATTTCTCTGAGCCTCAGTTTCCACATCAGTACAACAGTTCTTACTTCAGCAGATTGTTGTGAGAATTATAGAGAAAATGTTCACAAAGCAAATACTGCAGTGCCCAGCAAGTGTCACAAGGTGTGCTTGTGTGAATTTCACTAAAACCCCCATAGCCCACGAGGTAAATGCCATCATAGTCTCCATTTCACAATCAGCAAACTGAGGCTCGGAGTCAAGTTACTCAGAGTTGTGCGTCTAATGAACAGACGCAGGATCTGAACCAAGGGCCCTCTGGCCCAGAGTCTACAAGTGTAATCCCCATACTCCACCATGACCACAGGGAAGCCAAAGGGACAAGGGCAAGAAGCATATCCAATAATTTCTACA